>JABXNX010000065.1:0-97260 GCA_014843695.1 Archivesica marissinica | reverse complement strand
AATCATGCCGTATATATCGCCAATCATACCGTATATATCGCCAATCATGCCCTATATATCGCCAATCATGCCGTATATATCACCAATCATGCCGTATATATCACCAATCATGCCGTATATATCACCAATCATGCCGTATATATCACCAATCATGCCGTATATATCACCAATCATGCCGTATATATCGCCAATCATACCGTATATATCGCCAATCATACCGTATATATCGCCAATCATGCCATATATACCGTCAATCATGCCGTAGATATCACCAATCATGCGATAGGAAATTAGTTTATTTCAAGAACATAATTATATTATTCGTATATCATATATATATCATACTAGGTAAACAAGATTTTAAATGGAAACGTATTTACTCAGTTTTGTATTTTGCGACAATAGACACGAAGTTAAGAAGTTTTCAAAACAAATTCTTGAAGCATATTCTACCGACTAATACACATTTATTAAAATGCAATTTAGTTTCGACAAGTCTTTGTGATTTCTGTAATATGAATGTCGAAAATATTGAACATTTGTTTTGGGAATGTCCATGTGTACAACACATGTGGAATCAACTAAGCACATTTCTAAAAACAAAAAATATAGATGTGGATATAAATTTTGTTTTGGTAAAATAAACAACTCAGTAATAAACAATACAATTAATTTCGTAATTATTCTATGTAAATCTTTTATATATAGAATGAAGTGTAGAAAATAAATGCCACGTTTTAAAAGCTATCTAAATATTAGAATTAATTTAGAACGGGAGATTGCTTTACGAACAGACAAATTAGAAAAATACAACTCCAAGTGGGTAGCGTTTATATAATCAATTAATTCCTCTATTTATATTTTTTGTGTGTAATTTGAAAATAAATAAATGGAAACGATCACCCATATGCTTTTTTTTTCACCCTTCTCTTTTTACTTTAAAATGTATTTTTCAAACTCGGGATACTTATCCAGAAATAACCCTTTTGTGAATATACTTGGAAGGCAAACGTCTTATGATATCATTTATGTTGTAACATTGTGTAAATGCTTTTTATGTACATACAAGAAAGAAATAAACGGGGTTACTCGAAAAGGGGCCTCAAAATTTAAAAAAAAGAAAAAAAAAGAAAAGAAGATTCGTATGTACGATAAATGTACTACACACTGACGCATGAAAAGCATGGCCGTGCACGTCATCTATGTCCCAGCAAGCACACTACGTACAATTTAGTCGTGACGTAGAACAACCTAATTCCAACCGTAACTCATTGCACGCTAGCTGTGAAAACTGTCCGATTAGCGCAGTGGTTAGCGCGCTCGCTTCTCTCCACTGCAACCCGGATTCGTTCCTCGGACAGGGAAGTATGTGAGATGGTACGGTGGTCGCCAGATCGGACATGTGGGGTTTCTCCGGGTACTCCGGTTTCATCCTACACGAATGATCAGATATACGCTTTCATCCGCGCCAACGAGAGTGATTAATGTAAGTTGTTAAAACTGGCTATGTTACCCAGCATGCAAAGAGTTGAACATCCTCTTGATATACAGTTGGTACAGTTTGGCTGATAGCCGACGTTAAATAAATGTTGAATTGTGGAATAATGGTTATAATACTGTTGAAATCAATGTTAAATTCAATGTTGGGATTAAGGCCGATTCATTATTGACACATATTCTGGAATCAATGTTAAATTCAATGTTGGGATTAAGGCCGATTCACTATTGAAACCTATGCAAGAATCAATGTTAAATTCAATGTTGGGATTAAGGCCGATTCACTATTGAAACCTATGCAAGAATCAATGTTAAATTCAATGATGGGATTAAGGCCGAGTCACTAATGAAACCTATTCTGGAATCAATGTTAGAATGAGTCTTGAAATGGATGTTGAATCAATTTTAACATCCATGTTGACAACCATGTTGAAAGCAATGTTGAATGTTGTTACAATAAATGCTAATTCAATGATGAAAGCAATATAGACATTAGTATTGAAATTATACAAATTTACTTTAGCTTCATTGATAAATGAGTTTTTACATTAGATTAATTGCTCTTCAGACCCCATTCCTTGTGAAATGCATCGCCGTGAGGGAGAGAGAGAGAGAAGATGAAATGTGGAATTAAGTGTGTCTGTTCGCTTGTCCGGGTTTTACGCCTTCATCATCACAATTATAGGCTATATCGCCGACGGGTAGATTACCTAACAACACCTTTCCTGGACAGGCTCCAGTGGTTAACAAACCTCCTTATGAAAATGCCAACTTTTTCATATGATATTTTTGATATTTTATTTCTGAATTCCAATAGGCTCAAAAGCCCATGCGGACATATGCATGCATACTTTATGGCAAACAGTGATAATAGCATAAATTATATAAATACTTGTACAATGTACATAGATATCAAACATAAAGAAATATAGAGTTGTTCAAATTTGGAGAAGGTTATACATATTCATGATCATATTTTACATATAGTATGCATACATTTACAGTAATTACTCACATTTTAAATATTGCTATATTGTAGCATTTACTATAATATTATAATGTTCCAGGTTATTTATATTGTTTAGCTGTTCATTCGCTATTTAAATTTTCACTATAACTAATAATAAATATACTTTTTTTAAATGAAACCAATATGACGTTGACCTTAAATGAAACGAAACAGAAAGACCATCAAATGGTTTCCTAATGTGTAATTCAATGTGTAAGTTAGCCATTTAGCATCCACGCTCCCTAACGTTTAAGATTCGCATGGTGTGCTAACTATTTAACACATTAAGTAATACAACATACATTTCTAGGGAGTTAGCTGAAAGTACCTGGAATATTACATGCCATTATTTGCTGCATACAGATTTTCATTTCGTTTTGCAAAAGCATTATGTATATACACACCTAATTTCCTAATTGTAGTCTGGCTTTCATTATTAATCAATTCTATAAACTTATACATATTTGGACGCCTCCAAAATTTGGCTGGAATATACTGACACCTTAAATCATTGTACAATGAGCATTCCATAACAACGTGAAATTCATACTCTATTTCATTACATATATAACAAACTCTTTCGTTTCTATGTATACTTCTAGGTCTAGCCCATCTACCTGCCGCAATATGTAGTCTATGCGACGATACTCTTAATTTAGTAATTGACTGACAAAACTTATTTATTGTAAAGTATTCTAAATATGGTTGAAATTTAAAGGAAGCAATAGTTCTATAAATAGTTTCATATAAACAGACACGACCTGCCCGTGTCTCGATTCCGTGATCAGTGATGATAGATTTCAGTGGTATACAAGTCAGTGACCTTAAACACACGTTACGATTGTGCCTTTAGGAATGGCATTTAAATTCCACATTATCTTCTCTCTCCCTCGTGGCGATGGACTCCCTCGTACGAACATGTATACAGTCATGGCACATACACAGAGAGATACGTAGTCCAGTGGTAACACGATCGACTGGGAATCAAGGAATCGCAGGTTCGATCCCCCGTCTGACCCTAATTAAAATTAACAGTCTTTCAGTCGGGATGTTAAACCGAGGTCACGTGCTTTACATCGTACACGTAAAAGAACCAGAGGAGACTCTGGAATGGGTCTCTGTCTGTATCATTGCACTCTCCGCCAACAATCTAAAATGACTAATCTCTTCAGGAGGCGTCGCTCATATGGATAACAGGTAGCGACGATAAATAAACGTATACACAAAGAAAACATGGCACATACGAACTGCAATATATAGCCATGTAAGTATTCAATTGCGGGAATCAGCTTTCAAACCCACTTATTATTTACGGTGGTAGTAAGAGTGCATGATCAATCACATGCTATGATGAAACCACTTATTGACAGGTATAGTATATTAATGTGAGAATGTCCGTGTTATTTATTTAGTTATAATTTCTGTCCTGGCAAAAGTTATATATTTAACATGAATTTAAATGTTTATAAAGGTAGTGTACGCATAGACGTTTAACTGTACATAATACGCGCGAGAGGGCAATGCAGAATATACTGATGAATAGAAATAAACATGTGAAAAAACCATTTATATATATGAATACGATTAATTGTATTTGATACTTGCAAATTAAATATAAACACTTAAGACAATGCACTCAAGACACAATTTAAGCGTAAGGAGAGTGTTGTGCTGGGTAATAGTTATAATGACTTTATATTGTGGATATCAGCAGGTCAAAATACACGAGATGGGAAGCCACATTGACACCGGTAAGTATCTGCGTATGTTTTATTTTGCTTAATCGTGTGTTTCCGGTATCTGACACTACCTATAATCGTGTGTTTCCGGTATCTGACACTACCTATAATCGTGTGTTTCCGGTATCTGACACTACCTATAATCGTGTGTTTCCGGTATCTGACACTACCTATAATCGTGTGTTTCCGGTATCTGACACTACCTATAATCGTGTGTTTCCGGTATCTGACACTACCTATAATCGGGTGTTTCCGGTATCTGACACTACCTATAATCGTGTGTTTCCGGTATCTGACACTACCTATAATCGTGTGTTTCCGGTATCTGACACTACCTATAATCGTGTGTTTCCGGTATCTGACACTACCTATAATCGGGTGTTTCCGGTATCTGACACTACCTATAATCGTGTGTTTCCGGTATCTGACACTACCTATGATCTTGACCGTAATCACTTATTTTGCAACGTCCACCATTTTATCTAATACATTACAAGCGATAGCTTGTGTGGGAATTCTTAGTTTCTCTCATTTTCACAACAGATTCTAACTCCCAAACACATTGAAAGCGACGCAAGAATTCGGACTCCAAGATGGCGTTCAAGACGGCCGCTGATATACAGTAAGATTCAAATTGCTGAATATTCAAGATGTTATGTTGACCGTTACCAGTGTATGATGTGTGTGTACTGTCCTGATGTTTTAATAGTTTTACTCGTCAAAACGACATTACATCGCAAAAAGGAAATAAAATGCTTTTTTTCACGTATAAATGTATTGCTACCATGAATTCTTCTGAATAAATTTTAAAAGTGAAAGTAGGATTTCATATAACGGACATCCACGCTCCTGAATTGACGTTTGCCTGTCATTGGAGTCAATACACGCGATACTTTCGTATAGAGATAATTTAACTAAAATTAGGCACACATGTGGGATGTCACGGTAAATATGTACCATATCTCGTGTTATTCAGGATAAACGCGTTGTATTATGTATGTCTGTCGACACTATTTACATTATTTTATTATGTCAACAACCGCGTATACGACGTTTATTAATTTGCAGAAATATTCAGTTTTTAAGGCAAATATTTGGAAAACATATTACCATATACTAGCAAATTACATTCTGCAGACATTTGCGTTTTCACCGATGTAGTGTCGCTTTAAATGAATGCATAAATATCAATAAGACGAAATGCAAGCAATGTAGAGAACTATCAAATGTACACAAAAATACTAATTAAAATCACACATAAATTAAAATAAGAAAACGTTAAACATTACAAACTGGCACATTGGAGGATTAGTTCCGCTATGTAGATATTATTCGTAAAGCAAATGGTGTGCAAAACCACAATTATTTGCACGAAATGTTTATTATTGTTATATATAAATGGTAATGTATTATATAAATACATTAAACTGTTTCTATATATGGCCAAGTGTTTACCATGTAATATATATATATTTGTTTTATGCATAATCGTCTGCTATTATTTTCGCGCCTAAAAATTATCAGTCTCGCTTCGCGCGGGAAATGACTTAAGATTTTAGGCCTAAATCTCAGTTTATCGAGGCAGTGATAACAGGTGTCCAGTTATGTAATATAAAGGCCCGAACTGGTTGATGGTGTAGTATTAGATAACATAACAGATGTTTAGGAATAACAGATTTTTTAGGAATTGTTCTATCATATAACACTGATTCAATCGTGTATATAAGAATGGATTTTATTACTAAAATCAGTACACTAGGCCTAACTCCAGGAGAGAGTGTGGCGTGATCTCCAATCTATTATATGGAACATTAAACTGTTTTTATGATACTTAGATACTATGGACATATAAGAATTATAACTTATAAAGATTTGTCGAATAATTAAATCGTTCAGGCCATAGAAGAAACAGAATTTTCGGCGAACCCTATCGAAGGTGATTAAAAGTTAATCTAATCAGAAACATTGATTAGATTATAGTGATATTGAGTAATGACGGATTAGAGAGACTGGAGTTAATTATACTGTGTAGCGCATAGTCGGCTCACACAATTGGATTGTTAAATAAGCTTTTATTGATACGATGTATATATATATATAAATCACTGATTATATATATATGAATATCTCTGATGCCAATTTAAACTAGATATTATATAGAAGAAATGTAAATCTGTGTTGAGTTATCATTAATACATATATTGAAGAAGAAACCCCCTAGACAACTCCAGCGAGTCTACATAGGATAGACCCTGGTAAGAGCCGTAGCAACAGAGACATATAATTACGAGAAGAAAACGGAGAGTTTGCGACAATTGGGACGCTCGTCCGGGATTGGACATACAATACAATACAAAACATTTTATTGCATGAGATAATAAAATACAATAAAGAAGAAGTGACATATCGTGACATATTGTGAAGGACACTAGAATTTATATATGGAATATTGTGAAGGACACTAGGATTTATACATGAAGAATACAAGGGACTATTAATTAACGTGTGAAAATAGAAGTGCATGCGAAACAGTGTTAGAATTTGTAAATAAGTGAAAGACGTCAACGAATTATTAAATTAGTGAAATGGATTAAATTATTGGAAATGTGCAAACTTTGAATATGTGATAAATTATATATTGGATTAACGGACGAGACAGACTTCGGTAAGTACCAGTTTTCTTTTCATAGAGGCTTAATATTATCATTAAAAATTATATTAGTGATTTACTTCCTTTTATTGAACTCAATTCTATAATACATTTGGAGATACATTCTGGGGATTAAAAATTTTGGGAAATAAAAAAATAAAATGGCTACAACTAGGAGTGCTAATAAGGAAACTGAGGGGCCGGTTCACCCCGACTTGCAGACAACAGGTGATGAGATATGGGACAAATTAATGAGACTTCCTTTCTTTAATCAGGCAAATCTGGAACGTCAGGGTGAGATTTATGAGAAAGAAAGAGAGAGGGAAAGAGAGAGGGAAGAAGTAAAACAAAGAGAAGAAAGAGAGAGGGAAAGAGAGAGAGAAAGAGAGAGAGAAAGAGAGAGGGAAGAAGTAAAACAAAGAGAAGAAAGAGAGAGGGAAAGAGAAGAGAAAGAAAGGGACAGGGAGGAAAGAATGCAAAGGGAGAAAATGCAGATGGAGATTCGCCTGAGAGAAATCCAGAGAGATCAGGAATCTCAGCAAAATAACCCCCTCCATACAGATAATAGGCCCTCTAAGACAAACATTTCTGTTCCTATTTGGACCCAGACTATGAGGCCAGATAAATTCTTCGCAACATGTGAGAGACTGTTCGAAGCTAGCCAGGTCGCCACACAAACATGGGTGGGCCATATTATAGACAAGTTGTCCGACAAGGCCAGAAATATATATGCCACTCTTCCTGTCCAAGACGCTAATAATTACGATACCCTCAAGGCCGCCATCTTGGATGAATATAGACTCTCACCCACTGGATATAGAAAGAATTTCTTCTCTTGGGTAAAGAAACCTCAGCAGACATATTCCGAATTCATTAAGGAATTAAGGGAGCAAATGACTCTATGGACGGAGAACAATGATCCGAGCGAGGTCAACTGGATCGAGCTGCTCTTGAGATATAGGTTCGATTCCCAGCTAAGTGATGAGCTTAATTTGTTCATTCTGGATAAGAAAGCATCTACTCTCCAGGAATGTATTTCCCTGGCTGATGAATATAACCTCCATCGCAGATTAGCGCCCAGGACACGGATTAATTCAAATCCGAATGTGAAACCCAGAGATACAGAACACCGACCTCCAGCCCCAAGGCCATATATCCCATCACCCATGTATCGACCCAGTATTAGGATAGATAATTCCCAAGCTACCCATAGAACTCCCCGGATAGAAAAATATTGTAGTTATTGTAGGCGTAATGGCCACGGACGAATAGAGTGTTGGGCAGATCCCAATTCACCTAGGTACAGGGGTACTAGAAACCTAGCAAACGGACACCACGTGTCAAACACTACTCATAGTTCAGCCTTTATAACCAATGAGCCAGTGAACTCATGTGAAAATACCGAGATGGTAAATCCATTACTTGCCAAATATACAGGTCAAGCACGCATAAATACTAACACCGCACAAGTGACGTATTTGCGAGATACAGGTGCGACAATCAGTTTATTGTCGGCTACTGATCAAACCGCTGATCATTTAGAATACACAGGTGAACGGGTAACAATCCGCGGTGTCAATTATATCCCTGGTAATTACCCGATAGCAAAGATTAGCGTTGATTGTCCAATCTACCAAGGAACATTGAAGGTGGCTGTATTAAAGCACAGATGCACCGCGGGGGTGGATCTTATAATAGGTAACGACGGTGAAACTGCCCCTGTCACTGATTTGATTACCTGTGGCGTGGTTACACGCTCCAATAAGAAAATTATCCCGTTTGATGAAACTGTCACGTCCAACCCAGACTCAGAAAACACGACCGATACAAATCACAATGTCTTACCTTTTCGGAATACAATTGAGATCAATTCCCCCTCTGAGAAAGCCAGTACAGTTAAACCCCAAAATATTCCCTCTATTGACGATTTGAGTCCTGATAAATTATTGCAAGAACAGAATAATGACCCGACCTTAGCACCCCTCTGGGAAATGGCTCAAGAAGGAACACCTATTCGGCAAGGATATTACATCCAGCTCGAACCCCGACTACTTATGAGGAGAGAACAACCTCAAGACACGTCCAAAGTTCGACCCTGGAAAATATATGATCAGGTGGTAGTTCCACGGGGATTCCGGGATCATATAACGGGACTCGCCCATGACAGTTTAAATACGGGACACCAGGGACCTAGTAAGACCCTGAAGCGCATTAAGCGCCGCTTCTTTTGGCCGGGAATCCGCGCAGATGTTAAACGATTCTGCCATAGCTGTGGGCCGTGCCAGAGAGCGGGTAAGGGACAGAAAGCCACTGTAGCCCCATTGAAACCCCTGCCCATTATATCCCAACCATTCAAATTTATATCCGCTGATTTCGTTGGACCCATGAAGAAAACTATTAATGGGAACCAGTATATCTTGAATTTTATTGATCATGCCACTAAATATACGGAATCTTTCCCATGCGCAGCAGCGACTGCTGTTAATGCACAAAAAGCCCTGATCGAGATAATATCTCGACATGGAAAACCCCAGACCCTGTTGACTGACCGAGGAAGCGCTTTCATAGCTGAAACATTCACACGCTTCCTAGCCGAGCACAATATACGTCACTTAACTAGCACGAGTTACAGGCCTCAAACCAACGGATCAATAGAGAAATATAATGGTACATTGAAAACCATGCTTAGAATCCTTGGGGAGAACTCTTTATCACCTTGGGATGAGATGCTACCCTGGCTATTATTTGCATATAGAAGTGCAGAGCACTCTAGCACAGGATATTCTCCCTTCTACCTTCTATATGGGCGCGAACCTAGAGATAATCTAGATTCCACTTATGATCTCTGGGCTAGAAATGAGCGGGATGAAGGGATCCCCATACATAACTATGTACAAGAATTATGTCATAGATTAGCTGAAGCGTTACGTGACGCCAGCGAGAATGCACAACAGGCCGCAGATGGTCGTAAAACAAAGTATGACAGAAGTAAGAAAGCGAAAATGCGTGTATTCCAGCGTGGTGAATTAGTGTTAGTACGATTACCGTTAAAAGGTAATAAGCTGAAAATGCCCTCCAGGGACCGTATCCGGTACACGAAAAGGTAGCGTCGCATACCTATATTATATACATGCCTGATAAGAGAGTAAAATACCGTGTTATGCATGTAAACCAGTTGAAGCCCTGGACAGGTAGGTAGGAGGGTGCAGCTCTAGCTGATAGTAGTCCGGTGTATGAGTCCCAAGACCCTACCCTATTAGATTACCAAGCCCCTACGGACATTGAGAAAGAATTCGATCCTTGCAGTCCTCTTGAATCTGTACCTAAGAAAACCTGGCCGGATATCAGTCATTTAAACCCAGACCACAGGGACGATATTAGTCAGTTATTTGACCGTTACCCCCGTCTATTCTCTGGACAACTGGGACGTTTCCACGGTGTTACCCATGATATTGATGTACAAGGTGCTTCACCCGTAGTCCAGCCTTACTACCGCATGTCTCCAGAAAAGAAACAAATATTAAAAACTGAGCTAGATCAAATGTTGGAGTTAGGAATTATCCGCCCTAGCAGAAGCCAGTGGGCCTCTCCCATAATATTGGTACGCAAATCAGACTCGGAATGGCGACCATGTATTGATTATCGGAAAATTAATGACCTGACTCGAGGAGAAGCCTTCCCCATCCCGAGATTAGACGATCTCATTGATCAGGTCGCAGGTTCGAGTCTGATATCAATTTTAGATCTTAATAAAGGATATTGGCAGATTCCGCTAACCCCTCGAGCTAGTGAAATTGCAGCGTTCATAACCCCCTGGGGCTTGTTTGAACCATTAACTCTCCCATTTGGTTTAAAAAACGGTGGAGTTACCTTCCAGAGGGCCATAAACGAGATAATCGCTCAATCCCCGACAGAACCCATCCGCGATAGATTTGCCGACGCATATCTGGATGATATTGCTGTTCGATCCAATTTATGGTCACAGCACATAAATCACTTGGATTGGACATTTCATAGACTAGAGGATAGTGGTGTTACTTTGAATCCGAAGAAGTGTAAAATTGGGTCTGGAACAGTCAAGTACTTGGGACATGAATTAGGGTCGGGAAAAATCAAACCAATGTCCAGCAAGGTTGAGTGTATTAGTAATATCTCTCCCCCACAGACCAAGAAACAATTACGAGGATATCTGGGATCAGTAGGATTTTACAGGAAATTCATTCCCCAGTTCGCTGAGATCGCCGCTCCCCTGACTGACTTATTAAAGGGCAAGCGATCAGGGAACATCATAACTCAGTGGAGCGATAAACATCAACTTGCTTTCGAATCCTTAAAGAAAGCTTTAACCAATAAACCCATACTGAAGGCCCCTGACTTTAACCAAGAGTTCGAACTCTATACTGATGCTTCCGATTTGGGAATTTCGGCTGTACTGACTCAGACCGTTGACCAAGTACCACACCCAATAGCATTTTATTCCCGAAAACTTATTCCACGAGAGAAAAACTACTCTACAATAGAGAAGGAATTATTAGCTATAGTGGCCGGTATCGAACATGTTCGCATATATGTAAGCACAAGCAAAACACTAATCAATTCAGATCATAATCCCCTTGTATGGTTAAATAGGTCGAAAACGTCCAATCAACGCCTCTTAAGATGGGCACTGTGTCTCTCAGAATTTAATCTGACCATTAAACATATCAAAGGGACTCAAAATGTTCTGGCAGACTTTCTCAGTAGAGTTCAATGACTGTGATGTTTGACTTAGTAAATGTACTTGGTATTATTTCAGTTGTTCAGTAAATAGTTATTGCCTCTATGATTAGAATATTGGTACCTAGCGAAAGAAATGCTATTTTAGGACATATGATGTATTGATATTATGATTGTTTTCTACTGTATATTCAAAGGAATGAAGATTTGTAAATCGGCCGATAGCGGGCGATGTCAAACTTCTCCCCGGGTAGGGAGGATTGTGCAAAACCACAATTATTTGCACGAAATGTTTATTATTGTTATATATAAATGGTAATGTATTATATAAATACATTAAACTGTTTCTATATATGGCCAAGTGTTTACCATGTAATATATATATATTTGTTTTATGCATAATCGTCTGCTATTATTTTCGCGCCTAAAAATTATCAGTCTCGCTTCGCGCGGGAAATGACTCAAGATTTTAGGCCTAATCTCAGTTTATCGAGGCAGTGATAACAGGTGTCCAGTTATGTAATATAAAGGCACCGAACTGGTTTGATGGTGTAATATTAGATAACATAACAGATGTTTAGGAATAACAGATGTTTTAGGAATTGTTATATCATATAGACACTGATTCAATCGTGTATATAAGAAATGGATTTTATTAACTAAAATCAGATACACTAAGGCCTACCTCCAGGAGAGAGTGTGGCGTGATCTCAATCTATTATATGGAACATATAAACTGTTTTTATGATACTTAGATATTATGGACATTATAAGAATTATAACTTATAAAGATTTGTCGAATAATTAAATCGTTCAGCCATAGAAGAAACAGAGAGTTTCCGCGAACCATATCGAAGGTGATTAAAAGTTAATCTAATCAGAAACATTGATTAGATTATAGTGATATTGAGTAATGACGGATTAGAGAGACTGGAGTTAATTATACTGTGTAGCGCATAGTCGGCTCACACAATTGGATTGTTAAATAAGCTTTTATTGATACGATGTATATATATATAAATCACTGATTATATATATATGAATATCTCTGATGCCAATTTAAACTAGATATTATATAGAAGAAATGTAAATCTGTGTTGAGTTATCATTAATACATATATTGAAGAAGAAACCCCCTAGACAACTCCAGCGAGTCTACATAGGATAGACCCTGGTAAGAGCCGTAGCAACAGAGACATATAATTACGAGAAGAAAAAGGAGAGTTTGCGACAATGGCCCTATTAACATTATTTTATTGTCAACATTTTTAATATTGCCCACAGGAATACAATATGCATAATATATATGTAACCCAAGTGTAACCCAATATTTATATCCGAAGCAAACATTACCTTTTTTCCTAGTAGAGAAGAACATGTTGCGGAAAAGATATCTGCATTTACGATAACATTATTTAACAAAGTCGTGATAGCGCAGTGGATGCGCGTTCACTTCAGGTGCGAAAGGTCCGGAGTTCGAGCCCCACTGGAGCCGTTACGATTGTGCCCTTAGGCAAGGCATTTAAATTCCACGTTGCCTCTTCTCTCTCCCTCGTGGCGATGGATTCCATCAGGAATGAGGTCTCGAGAGTGATTTATATAAGATGAAATAACTTGTTTCGCAATCGAGCTAAAATAAATATGTATAAACTAACAAAGCCACTTCTCGTGTTTCAATTTCAGAAGAACACAATGATCAAGAAAGTTACATTGACGACATATCTACGTATCAAACAACAAATAGTAAACAGAACACATTAGAAATAAAGTTTCCTCCACTGCAGTCCTTTGAGGAGGTAGAATCTCAAACCATAGTCCGTGATAAACCTCGTATCCCTCACGTCATACATCAGATCTTTACAGATGAAAATGTACCCGACATCTTTATGCAACCAATGCGGTCATTTGTTGAACATAACCCAACATGGAAGTATATGTTTTTGGACATACGCGTCAGGACGTAAGCTATTAGTGAACAAGTATTCATATCTCGTTAGCATTTATGACGCTTTTGGTGAGAATGATGTTAAGAAATATGATCTACTTAGATTTGCAGTGATATACGAGTATGGTGGAGTCTATGCAGACATAGACATGGAGAATCTACGACCACTGAACATCACTACAATGAAATATACTTGTAGCCTTTCGAACATGTATCTACCTCCATAGTAAACCTGTTATATTCAGCAATGCTGTTTTATTATGCCGGCCGAACCACCCGTTCTTCAGACAACTACTGATCAATTTGAAACAAGCTGACCCTAAAGGGCATCCAGTTTCCACTACAGGACCTGGATATACCACACGCATGTTCATGTTGTACACTAATCTAAGTGAATCAGACATACTTAAAGATAAGATCAATACAAGTAATACTAATTCACCCTACTTTTATATGGGCACACGAAATGAAGAAGCCGATGATGCGATTTATGTTCCAAATTCTCAGTACTTCATGGATAATATAGATGCAGACATGTTAGATGGAGCGCGTGAGCTAAATGGACATTGGAATGTGACACAAATCCTCACGTACTCATCACTACAACGACGAGGTTGTACAGAGTTTCAGAGTCGGAAACAGATCAGGAAAAACAAAACATTCACCTTCATGGTCCACTATTGGTTTCATCTGTGGTGCAAAGGTTCGGATAAATTGCCACGAATGCATATTAAAGAATGTATTCCAGAATGTATTCTATATCAAGACTAGTTTTACGTATCTAGTTTAGGATCGTAACAAGTTCTAGCATCTTATAATATAAAACAAAGAATGTACACCCGTGGATTCACACTGAACAAACGCGGAACACTATACGAAAACTAGCACAATGACAATGCAGCGAAACTATAAATAGTTGCTTCAGGTTCGATCCCCCGTCTGACCCTAATAAAATTAACAGTCTTTCAGATGGGACGTTAAACCGAGGTCTCGTGTCGGTGCTTTACACCGTGCACGTAAAAGAACCAGAGGATATTCTGGAATGGGTCTCTGTCTGTATCATGCACTATCCTCCAAAATCTAAAATAACTAATCTCTTCAGGACTCATATGGGCAACTGGTAGCGACGATAAATAAACTTGAAACACAAACACACATCACGCAAAATTACTTTATTTACGGTGCTTTAGGCATATTGTCACTACAGAATATGAGATATTTCAATATTATAAAATGTTGGAGTAAGATGTTAAGGACAAATGAAGATACATATACTAAGAAAGTGTGTAATGTTGATGCAAGACACAACAGCTTACCCTGTATGTCCGATTAGCGCAATGGTTAGCGCGCTCGCTTCTCACCAATGCAACCCGGGTTCAATCCTCGGACCAGGAAGTATATGAGATGGTACGGTGGTCGCCATATCGGACGGGTGAGGTTTTCTCCCGGTACCCCGCTTTCCTCGCACACGGCCTCCACACACTTTAACCACGCCCAATGTAGTTCATACCCCGATGAAAACTATTAACAAGCGATTCATTCCTGAAATGTTGACAATCACCTCTGGTTGGGATACTCCACGTGCCTGGTTGGGATACTCCACGTGCCTGGTTGGGATACTCCACGTGCCTGGTTGGGATACTCCACATGTCTGGTTGGGATACTCCACGTGCCTGGTTGGGATACTCCACGTGCCTGGTTGGGATACTCCACGTGCCTGGTTGGGATACTCCACGTGCCTGGTTGGGATACTCCACGTGCCTGGTTGGGATACTCCACGTGCCTGGTTGGGATACTCTACGTGCCTGGTTGGGATACTCCACGTGCCTGGTTGGGATACTCCACGTGCCTGGTTGGTATACTCCACATGCCTGGTTGGGATACTCCACGTGCCTGGTTGGGATATTCCACGTGCCTGGTTGGGATACTCTACGTGCCTGGTTGGGATACTCCACGTGCCTGGTTGGGATACTCCACGTGCCTGGTTGGGATACTCTACGTGCCTGGTTGGGATACTCCACGTGCCTGGTTGGGATACTCCACGTGCCTGGTTGGGATACACTACGTGCCTGGTTGGGATACTCTACGTGCCTGGTTGGGATACTCCACGTGCCTGGTTGGGATACTCTACGTGCCTGGTTGGGATACTCTACGTGCCTGGTTGGGATACTCTACGTGCCTGGTTGGGATACTCCACCTTCCTGGTTGGGATACTCCACCTTCCTGGTTGGGATACTCCACGAGCCTGGTTGGGATACTCCACGTGCCTGGTTGGCATACTCCACGTGCCTGGTTGGGATACTCTACGTGCCTGGTTGGGATACTCTACGTGCCTTGTTGGGATACTCCACGTGCCTGGTTGGGATACTCCACGTGCCTTGTTGGGATACTCCACGTGCCCGGCTGGGATACTCCACGTGCCTGGTTGGGATACTCCACGTGCCTGGTTGGGATACTCCACGTGCCTTGTTGGGATACTCCACCTTCCTGGTTGGGATACTCTACGTGCCTGGTTGGGATACTCCACGTGTCTGGCTGGGATACTCTACGTGCCTTGTTGGGATACTCCACCTTCGTGGTTGGGATACTCCACGTGCCTGGTTGGGATACTCCACGTGCCTTGTTGGGATACTCCACGTGCCTGGTTGGGATACTCCACCTGCCTGGTTGGGATACTCCACGTGCCTGGTTGGGATACTCCACGATCCTTGTTGGGATACTCCACGTGCCTGGTTGGGATACTCTACATGCCTGGTTGGGATACTCTACGTGCCTGGTTGGGATACTCTACGTGCCTGGTTGGGATGCTCCACGTGCCTGGTTGGGATACTCCCCGTGCCTGGTTGGGATACTCCACGTGCCTGGTTGGGATACTCCACGTGCCTGGCTGGATACTCCACCTTCCTGGTTGGAATACTCTACGTGCCTGGTTGGGATACTCTACGTGCCTGGTTGGGATATACGTGCCTTGTTGGGATACTCCATGTGCCTGGTGGATACTCCACGTGCCTGGTTGGGATACTCCACGTGCCTGGTTGGGATACTCCACGTGCCTGGTTGGGATACTCCACGTGCCTGGTTGGGATACTCTACGTGCCTGGTTGGGATACTCCACGAGCCAGGTTGGGATACTCCACGTGCCTGGTTGGGATACTCTACGTGCCTGGTTGGGATACTCCACGAGCCAGGTTGGGATACTCCACGTGCCTGGTTGGGATACTCCACGTGCCTGGTTGGGATACTCCACATGCCTGGTTGGGATACTCCACGTGCCTGGTTGGGATATTCCACGTGCCTGGTTGTGATACTCTACGTGCATGGTTGGGATACTCCACGTGCCTGGTTAGGATACTCCACGTGCCTGGTTGGGATACTCCACGTGCCTTGTTGGGATACTCCACGTGACATGTATGTAAATGCATTACACTTATCATTCTACTGGTCACAGGTACTTTTGACAAAAACTGTAAAAACATTATTTTACTTCTCTTGAGAAATGTTACATTTAACGGTGGGGGAAGTGTCTAGAGGATATTTGTGTTTATTAGTGCAAGATAAGATTGCTTTCATCGAGTGTTGAACATATTTCGGTGACCACTTTCTTTTATAATGTCCAATGGTTTGACTAATACATGTATACTAGTTGTTATCAAATTTAATTCATTTTAACTGCCCCTGTCGGTAGCCTCATTTCCCTACAATACACACCTGCACAACCACTTATGTTAGTGTGAACGTCCGCATTAAGAAATAGTTTCGGTATAATTTTCAAAGTTAGTTTATGTTTGCTGTGAAAATTAAAAACTACAGACTAAACAAATGCATTAGAATATATTACTTTATAATTAACAGTTCATGATAGTCAGAAAATAGCTAACATACAAAAGTACATCCAACCGCCCAGGAATACGAAACGCAACCAGTGGCAGGGATAATGCCATCGTTCACTGTTTGAAAACAGTGGAATATGGAGTTTTAATTCTCTGAGTACAAGTAGGTAGGTAAATTCATTATTTAGAGAGGCTAACCCATTTAGCAAGGCTAACCTTCCATGGGACCCTTTTAAATATAAACATATTTATACACACATGGCAAACAAAAACAACTGTAAAACTGAAACATTCATTGCCAAGCATAATATTATAAGTACTAAGCCTGCTTCTTACACTGTACTCATTAATGTATAGCTGTAAACTGTTGCATACAAACTGCCAAACAATCTCACATTCACGTACTTTATTATTTTATTTTTCTCTCTTATTTCGCAAATTGAACGTATTGCACACCACAGCTACCTGGGCAAAACCACAAAGATGAAATCATCTTATACTGAAATCGTCAATGCCCTGAGATCATCTAATACAAGTGAACACTAATGCACTACCATAATACACATGTGAATATAGATGGTAGTTATCATAGTGCATCAAGAGTATACATTGTTCTCATGTGACGTCATAATTCCTACTGTGGCTGCCATTTTGTTTGCAAAAGTTGACCAGATAAATATAGTGTATATATAGTAGCGTGATTTTCTTTTCTTCATAACATATTTATTATTCATCCCATCACTATGGTTCATACGTTGTTGGAAAGTTCTCAATGGATATGTTTTTGTATCATTTCACAAATTCGTATCTCTAGCGAATAAATAATAATGTACCTGTATATTAATAGTTCAACTGTGAAAATAGGCTTTCAAAAATAAGTTCACGTTATGTTCTTATTATTTATAATCCATACATCATTGTCAAAAAATAAATTAATATTTAAAAAGGTCATTTCAAAACCTTTAAAATCATACCAAAGTTTATATTATCAAATAAATATTAATTAAGTTATTGCAATTAAAGAATTACTAGTAAAATCTTGAAATTGCCGTTTATAAAGCTTGCCAATCAAAATGGCGACCACAATATGATCTGATCAGACAGACGGATATGTAGTCCAGTGATAACACGCTGGACTGGTAATCCAGGGATTGCAGGTTCGATCCCCCGTCTGACCCTAATAAAATTAACAGTCTTTCAGATGGGACTTTAAACCGAGATCTCGTGTCGGTGCATTACACCGTGCACGTAAAAGAACCAGAGGAGATTCTGGAATGGGTATCTGTCTGTATCATGCACTATCCTCCAAAATCTAAAATAACTAATCTCTTCAGGAGGCGTCGCTCATATGTGCAACCGGTAGCGACGATAAATAAACGTAAAAACAGAAATGATCAGATCAGTGTATTTGACTATGTATTACACGTGCATCTCGTACGTAACCTACAACAAGAATACAATACTCAGTGAATTATGTTGTTCTTTACATTTAAATCAAACTCGATTTACAATATGTATTAATATTGTATTAGAAGCAGAAATTTCTAACGCATTAGACTTATGCATTAGAAATTGTATTATAACAATATTTAAAATATATTAATTGTCTTGTATTTATAATACCGATGTATTGCCCCATATCTGATAATGATTTATAAGTTCCCATAGAAACACCATAAGTTCCTATATAAACACCTTGTATTTCTAATATCGATGTATTGTCCCATATCTGATAATGATTTATAAGTTCCTATATAAACACCTTGTATTTCTAATATCGATGTATTGCCCATATCTGATAATGATTTATAAGTTCCTATATAAACACCTTGTATTTCTAATACCGATGTATTACCCATATCTGATAATGATTTATAAGTTCCTATATAAACACCTTGTATTTCTAATATCGATGTATTGCCCATATCTGATAATGATTTATAAGTTCCTATATAAACACCTTGTATTTCTAATATCGATGTATTGCCCCATAACTGATAATGATTTATAAGTTCCCATAGAAACACCATAAGTTCCTATATAAACACCTTGTATTTCTAATACCGATGTATTGCCCATATCTGATAATGATTTATAAGTTCCTATATAAACACCTTGTATTTCTAATATCGATGTATTGCCCATATCTGATAATGATTTATAAGTTCCTATATAAACATCTTATTTTTCTAATAAGAAAATAATTTTGTTTCGAATTATATCTCTAAAACAATTGGAATAAATTATTATTGTTGTGGGTTTTTTGGGCCTATTCCTTTTCTGAAAGTCTTGTTTCAAATTACAATGGATTGAATTTTACCTTCTTTGTGAACATAGACAAAATAATAGTTATTCTTATATGTAGATGTATGTTGGTATGACCAACATTGCTGCATGGTCGGTATATACCGATCACACGACAGTGTCACTATTCTTTTAACATACACATTTATATTGGACATTGGAGGTCTCCGTGGCCGGGTGGCTAAGCGTGGTGACATAAAATCACATGACCATCACCGCTGTATGTTCGAATCCCACTGGGGATGTCGAATTATTTCATGTGAAGAAGCTGTCTAGCTGGCTTGCGGAAGGTCGGTGGTTCTATCTTGGTACCCGCCCGTGTCTGATGTACTGCTTAGCTATTGATATAGATCTAGCTGGAGAGTCGACATATGAACCCCAAACAAACAAAACAAATCGTATCGGACATAAAATGCAAGTTTTAAACTTGATGCAACATGTGGCGTGGATGCTTCAACGCAGAGCAACAGTGTGAAGTTTTAAATATGACCTTCATGAAGATAATGGGCGCAAACAACTGCATGCAATTAGACATTAGCGAATATTTCTATTTCAATGTGACACTTCATGAAGATAATGCGCGCAAAACAACTGCATGCAATTAGACATTAGCGAATATTTCTATTTCAATGTGACACTTCATGAAGATAATGCGCGCAAAACAACTGCATGCAATTAGACATTAGCGAATATTTCTATTTCAATGTGACACTTCATGAAGATAATGCGCGCAAAACAACTGCATGCAATTAGACATTAGCGAATATTTCTATTTCAATGTGACACTTCATGAAGATAATGCGCGCAAAACAACTGCATGCAATTAGACATTAGCGAATATTTCTATTTCAATGTGACACTTCATGAAGATAATGCGCGCAAAACAACTGCATGCAATTAGACATTAGCGAATATTTCTATTTCAATGTGACACTTCATGAAGATAATGCGCGCAAAACAACTGCATGCAATTAGACATTAGCGAATATTTCTATTTCAATGTGACACTTCATGAAGATAATGCGCGCAAAACAACTGCATGCAATTAGACATTAGCGAATATTTCTATTTCAATGTGACACTTCATGAAGATAATGCGCGCAAAACAACTGCATGCAATTAGACATTAGCGAATATTTCTATTTCAATGTGACACTTCATGAAGATAATGCGCGCAAAACAACTGCATGCAATTAGACATTAGCGAATATTTCTATTTCAATGTGACACTTCATGAAGATAATGCGCCAAAACAACTGCATGCAATTAGACATTAGCGAATATTTCTATTTCAATGTGACACTTCATGAAGATAATGCGCGCAAAACAACTGCATGCAATTAGACATTAGCGAATATTTCTATTTCAATGTGACACTTCATGAAGATAATGCGCGCAAAACAACTGCATGCAATTAGACATTAGCGAATATTTCTATTTCAATGTGACACTTCATGAAGATAATGCGCGCAAAACAACTGCATGCAATTAGACATTAGCGAATATTTCTATTTCAATGTGACACTTCATGAAGATAATGCGCGCAAAACAACTGCATGCAATTAGACATTAGCGAATACGTCTATTTCAATGTGACACTTCATGAAGATAATGCGCGCAAAACAACTGCATGCAATTAGACATTAGCGAATACGTCTATTTCAATGTGACACTTCATGAAGATAATGCGCGCAAAACAACTGCATGCAATTAGACATTAGCGAATACGTCTATTTCAATGTGACACTTCATGAAGATAATGCGCGCAAAACAACTGCATGCAATTAGACATTAGCAAATACGTACATCTATTCCAATTTCAGAAGATCATATGTTTGACAAACAATTAGACGAACACGAACGAGATGTAGCGGAAGTAGCAGGTGATAACACAACCATTTATCGCACAAGAACAGATAGCAGAAATAAAACAAGATATTCGGGTTATCCCTTCTTTCAGTCAAACGAGGAAATTGAATTTCCAACAGTAGAAAGTGGTTCATCGCGAATACCCCATATCATACATCAAATATATACAACCGAAATGATACCATTAGAGTTTACGGGTGCAATGTGGACATTTGTTGACATGAATCCAACATGGGAATATCGATTGTGGACATATACGTCCGGCAGAAAGCTAATAGAAAAGCAGCACCCGTATCTGCTAGATGAATACGACTCGATGGGTAGCGATAGTGTTATGAAAGCTGACCTGATTAGGTTGGCAGCGATCTACGAGTATGGTGGTGTCTATGCGGATATAGATGTGATCAATCTGAAGCCACTAGATGTCGCTACGATGAAATATGCTTGTATCATACCAACTGAGCCTTTTGAACATAGTGCATTGCTATTTAACAAGGAGTTTGTACTATGCAATACAATTTTATTATGTCGACCCAAACACCCGTTCTTTCTACAATTGCTGTTGAATCTGCAACTAGCTGATATGGACGGACAGCCTGTGCACACTACAGGACCTGGATATATGACACTACTATACATGAAGTACAATGGGTTGAGAGAAGTAGATATACAGCAAATGAAGACAGATAACGACAGTAATTCACCATATTTCTATAAGGGTACACGGCACGAGGACGCTAATGACGCAGTATATGTTCCTAACTCGCAGTATTTCATGGATCACGTAGACAGAGATTCCATGGTAAATGGAGAAGGTGAACTGAATGGATGTGTTAACAGAAATCCGCTCGTAAATCTACATCTATATCATCGTGCTTGTGATGAGTTCGAGAGGCGCAAAGAGCTTAGAAAAAAACGGAAGTATACATTCACATTACATCTTTGGAATCATATGTGGGTACGTGACTTATTCACGAAAAAAGTGAAAGAAAGAACAATGCATATTAAAGACTTTATTCCAAGTTGCGTTCTATATCAAGGGTAACACAACTGATAATTGTTTTACGTTTATCGAGTATTACCTCTATAAGGTGTTTAATCTCTATTTATTTTACAACGATTGCGAAGCAAGTTTTAACAACTTATATTAATCACTCTCGTTGGCGCGGATGAAAGCGTATATGTGGTCATTCGTGTGTGAGGAAACCGGAGTACTCGGAGAAAACCCATATGTCCGATCTGGCGACCACCGTATCATCTCGCATTGTTCCTGGTCCGAGGATCGAATCCGGGTTGCATTGGTGAGAAGCGAGCGCGCTAACCACTGCGCTAATCGGACAGCTGAGTTCCAGTCTGTCGATTGTTCACTAATTTACTTCTGGCAAATTGACATTATCAGAAACTCAATACGGCCCAATTAATGGTATCGGTGTTAAAATATATTTATATGATTGATCAGGCAAAATATATCAACGTCTGTTGCCAGGCTAGGTGTGGAGAACGATCCTGTTAGTTCGAGCACCTGGTGATATTTGGTTTGTTTTGGGGCTTTTAATGTCGCACCAAGAGCTTAAGTCATATGGCGACTCTCCAACGTTTAGTGGTGGAGGAAGATCCTCGGTGCCCCGCCGAGCAATATTCAATATTTCGGGCACGGAAGGAATCCCTGGTAGATCTGCCGACCTACCGCAAGCCAGCTGGAAAGCTCCCTCTCTTAACTACATATGGTATGATTGTTGTTACTAACAGCAAGCATTCCCTTCGTCTAAGGTAATCAAGTAACATGTACCAGTTGCGTAGAGTAGCACCATTAGGTTAGAGGGGTCCGGGGGTATGTCCCCGGAATAATTTGAAAGTCTATATCGCCGCAGCTTCAGTCTGAAGCATTTTAATGCTATTTTGAGAGTTATGATAATGTTCTTTATCAATTAAATAGTACCGATATATAATGTTTTGTTTGTTTTTGGGTTTTGAACCAGAAACTATTTGTCCAGACGCCACGCGTATGTGTTGTTAGATAATATTCCCATCGTTAAAATGGGCAACCAGTGGCGAGGTTAAATAAACTGAAATAAAACAAAACAATTGTAGCCCAAACCTTTCCTGTTTCTTCCCTCTCCCAACCCCAGAGGGATATACAGTCATCTGTGTTGCTACGCAACAAATACTTACATGATTCGTCTCTCATATAAAAGGATTCGTATTGGAAATCAAATAATTACGAATTGCGAAAGAATTTACCATACAGTTCAATCAAGCACATTTGGATCAGCATGGATATTTATTTATACTTTGTTGCGGGCGGGGCTAGCATGCTATATTATGATCAATAACATTAATAGCTATAGAATTATTCCAACAATACCTTTCCTGTTTTATATGCTCTTGGCTATATCGATAATAGCTCTCAAGGACCGGGAAGTATGTGAGATGGTACGATAGTCGCCAGATCGGACAGGTGGGGTTTCTCCGGGTACTCCGGTTTCCTCGCACACGAATGACCACATATACGGTTTCATTAGCGCCAACGAAAATGATTAATATAAGTTGTTAGAACTTGCTTCGCAATCGTTGTAAAACAAATCAAGTTTAAAACAAAGTATAGAACAGAACTTTAGAACAGAACAGAACTTTTGACTTGAACATTACGTTAATCGTCATCTATGCTATATAAATAACATGCGCGAATATGTATAGGATACAGACGGATCTGATGTCCAGATTTCCAGATGGGACTTTAAGCCGAGGTCTCGTGTCGGTGCTTTACACCGTGCACGTAAAAGAACCAGAGGAGATTCTGAAATAGGTCTCTGTCTATCACTATCCTCCAAAATATAAAATGACCAATCTCTTCAGGAGGCGTCGCTCATATGGGCAACCGGTAGCGACGATAAATAAACGTAAAACATGCACACCAAATAAATGCAACACTTGTGTGGCTCTCCGTGAATTTCATGTAAAATAATAACGGTTACAGATCTAGAATCTACTGCTAACATCGTTTATATAGTTTTGATATGCTTTCATGGCTTAATTTACTAAGCAGGTACTAGTTCACATGTAATTTACTAAGCAGGTACTAGTTCACATGTTACACCGAGTCTCTGAGAGTTAATTTGATATGTAAGCTGTTACCTTATTTATTCATGTACATTCAAGCCTGTGTTAGTGGTCACCTCTATTGAGCAGCCAATATGTCTGAAGCAGCCAGTTCCAGATTCCCAATAGGTTGTTTTATTATACATTTTACCTCTATTAAGCTGCCACCTGTGCTAAGCAGCACCTGAAGCGAACGCGCTATCACGCGCTATCATCACGCGCTATCACGCGCTATCATCACGCGCTATCACGCGCTATCACGACTTCCGCTACCACTTATTTCACTCATTTCACGTAACAGTCAAACCTGCCAGGGGGATCACAGGTTGTGGCGATAGGTCCGGAGTTCGAACCCCGCTGAAGCCGATACGATTGTGCCCTTATGCAAGGCATTTAAATTCCACGTTGCCTCTTTTCTCTCCCTCGTGGCGATGTATTCCAGGACTGAGGTCTCGGGAGTGATTAATATAAGTTGAAAGAACTTGTTTCGCAATCGTGCTAAAATAAATTTGTATAAACTAGTGAATAAAATGTATTGTATTATTGCAATGTTACTTGTTCGTGCGTGAAAGCCATCACTGATCAACCAGATAGCATTTCCATAAATCAGGACGAGCAAATATAATTAATAAAACCCAATAAGAACCACTGATGTCGAGCTAAATAACAGATATATAATTTGCGTGAACATTGACCAGAAATAATGTATTGATTAAATGATTGCGTCGGGAAATGAAGTTCGGAATTTTGTATTTGCTGTTAGCATTGAAAGCTCTAAATATAGTTTGATACGAATACGAATATATGAATGATAATCGCTGTTGTGTGGGGGAAATTGTAACACCGAATTGAAAATAAACCATGTCATTTAAAGTACAAAGTGGTATTGAAAGTACAATAGAAGAGGGCACTATACAGAATGTGTTCTATGAAGGACGAGGGTCCATATGGGAATATGACGGTATGTAGTAATCTTATACTTACTCATAGAGTAGGGTTTATAGAGGGGAAAAGGGACAGAGTGGGTCAGAAAAGGGAGAGAGTGGGTCAGAAAAATGACAGGGTGGGTCAGATAAGAGGGCTAGAGTTGAATGTTTTTGTAAATATAGACATTTTTAAAGTAATAATTCTAGATTCACCCAATTGGTGTTCTAAAGTTATTGCAGACCTATTTTTTGGTAGATGTAACTTTTTAATATTATGATTTGTAACAGCATGGCAACAGATGGTTCTACAAGAACCACGGCTGTGATGTGTCCTTCGATCTGTAACAGCATGGTAACAGATGGTTCTACAAGAACCACGGCTGTGATGTGTCCTTCGACCTGTAACAGCATGGTAACAACACAAAACCACCACCCACAACACAAACAGATGGTTCTACAAGAACCACGGCTGTGATGTGTCCTTCGATCTGTAACAGCATGGCAACAGATGGTTCTACAAGAACCACGGCTGTGATGTGTCCTTCGATCTGTAACAGCATGGTAACAGATGGTTCTACAAGAACCACGGCTGTGATGTGTCCTTCGATCTGTAACAGCATGGTAACAGATGGTTCTACAAGAACCACGGCTGTGATGTGTCCTTCGATCTGTAACAGCATGGTAACAGATGGTTCTACAAGAACCACGGCTGTGATGTGTCCTTTGATCCCCATTTCATCATCTCTATCTATCCTTAATGTCTCTATATGCGTTTTTCCCTATCACTTTGGAACAAAAACTTCAAATTCAAATGCAACTTTTAAACCATCATTTAAGGTGTTATTGGTGATTTTGTTCAAACATATTCATAAAGGGAGGTAATTTACAAATGGTATTTGCACAACAGCAGGTTCGTTTATTGACGTATTTTCAAAATTTTACTTTTACCGTAATAATTTATTATTGAATAACGAAAATAAAATCAAAAATCGTCAGCTCCTTGAAATATATTGGTGTGCAGCACATTCTGAGTAAGCGCACATAAGGAACGAGGCATTGAGAGTTGATTAGTTTATATTTTGTGTGTTTTACGTTTATTTATCGTCGCTACCGGTTACCCATATGAGCGACGCCTCCTGAAGAGATTAATCATTTTAGATTTTGGAGGATAGTGCAATGATACAGACAGAGGCGACCACCGTACCATCTCAAATACTTCCATGGATAGTGCAATGATACAGACAGAGACCCATTCCAGAGTCTCCTCTGTTTCTTTTACGTGCACGACACGAGACCTCGGTTTAACGTCCCATCTGAAAGACTGTTAATTTTATTAGGGTCAGGCGGGGATCCCTGGATTACCAGTACAGCGTGTTAACCATTGGACTACAGATCCGTCTGTTTAGTTTATATAAATCAGACCAACTCATATATACCACCTGTGTGTTTTACGTTATTTATCGTCGCTACCGGTTACCCATATGAGCGACGCCTCCTGAAGAGATTAGTCATTTTAGATTTTGGAGGATAGTGCAATGATACAGACAGAGACCCATTCCAGAGTATCCTCTGTTTCTTTTACGTGCACGGTGTAAAGCACCGACACGAGACCTCGGCTTAACGTCCCATCTGAGAGACTGTTAATTTTATTAGGGTCAGACGGGGGATCACTGGATTACCAGTACAGCGTGTTAACCACTGGACTACATATCCGTCTGTTTAGTTTATATAAATCAGACCAACTCATATATACCACCTGTGTGTTTTACGTTATTTATCGTCGCTACCGGTTACCCATATGAGCGACGCCTCCTGAAGAGATTAGTCATTTTAGATTTTGGAGGATAGTGCAATGATACAGACAGAGACCCATTCCAGAGTCTCCTCTGTTTCTTTTACGTGCATGACACGAGACCTCGGTTTAACGTACCATCTGAAAGACTGTTAATTTTATTTGGGTCAGACGGGGGATCCCTGGATTACCAGTCCAGCGTGTTAACCACTGGACTACAGATCCGTCTGTTTAGTTTATATAAAGTGGAGAGTCTTGAGTAGGTCCATGTCTGTATCATTGCACTATTCTAGCGGCGTTAAATAAACCGAATAAAAATAACAAATAGCAAAAAACTATATAAACTGTCTACTGATCGCTTACAAAATATGTAAACCGTTTGTTTTAAACCGTTGTATATATATTACTCTCTGTCAAAAGCATGGCCACACGACTCTCAACGTAAACAAAATGGCGGCATTGAAAAGGACAATAAAGACTCGACAATTAAACGAACACGTCACTTCCCGTTCATGGCATTTCGTAGTCGACGAAAACAGAATCGAGGAAGCGAAACGGACAAAGGTATCACGGATATCAAGCAAACACGTCACTTCCCGTTTGCGTCCTTCCTTAAAGGATGGAAATCCTGGGCAAGTAGAACAACATGGCATGGCATGAACACCGTGTTTGACTCCCACACCACGCTCGTTCGAAGGTAACACTTCCATGATGTATGCCTAATACTTAAGTAGGGAGATTGTGAGGTGGGGGAGAGGGGTCCGAAACATTATTCACAATTGTCAAATGATCGAGTGGTTCAGATGCCTAGATGTTGCTTTCGGTCTAAATATCGCTCCAAGGTACTGTCGAATGGGCGAGAGAGCAGTCTAGCGTGTTCGCGTCAGGTGCGAAAGGCCCGTTGTTCGCGCTCAGCTGTAGCCGTTACGATTGTACCCTTAGGCAGGACACTTAAATTCCACGTTGCCTTGTCCTCTATCGCTCATGGCGATGGATTCCACCAGGAATGAGGTCTCGAGAGTGATTAATATAAGTTGTAGGAACTTATTATCGCAATCTAGAAAAATAAATGTGTATAAACTAGTGGCTACCGGCGGTGTGTTGCGATAATGATGTTGCCAGCTTTATCTGAATGCAGAGCCGGGACACACATTTGTAGTCACTTGAACAACACATAATTCTAACATTGTCCCGGCTCAGCAGTTTTCAATCAAGTTCAACCAATATATCCCATTTGGCAGCACTCACACATGTTGACTTTGTACAATATAGCAAATACTGCTGGCATGCAAGCACAATAAAACAAATGTAGTTCCAATGATTGAGTTCGTTAAATAATTCTTAAATGCAACAGTTACGTGTTCGTATATCGACTGGCAATGCATTTAACCCCCCCCCCCTCGGACAGCTCAAGAGTAACTTATCAGAATAATTATGCTGCTTTTGATCTTGTACTAAAATAAAGAGCCGCCACACGACAAAACCATCATAGTGTTGATAAAAAGTTAAGGACGTAACTAAAACACCGCTAACGATAGAAAGGTACCAAACTCGGTACCAAACTTCAAATGACAGACACGCCTGATCACGTTAATTTGCATAAATGACACGTGAACAAATTTCGAATTTATTTGTTCTAATGAAAGAGAATTTCATTATATAATTTATTTATTGAAAGGTTTGCTCTTAGCTTTCTAAAAATATCAACATTAACAAAATCGAATATAGTGTCAAGAAGCTACGATCATTTATAGTTTACATAATTAGCATATGTATGCATAAATTATGCTAATTAGGAATATTGATATGGTTATAACTGCTTAATCTGACTGCCGATTTTGTAAAGTAAGATATTTTCTTGAAGGGGAGATAATTCACCCACAGCTTGAACTATCCCTAACGTAAAACAAAGAACTTCCCAATTTGTGTACGTGCAATTTATGCAAATGTATGCAAATTAACTGAAACGGATGGTTCTGTCAGTTGAACTTACAAACCTATATACCGCAACCTATTAACAAACATTGTCCCTTTAGGAACTTCTCAACCCAGATCATCTCGATCATCACCATCAAAATGATAACATACAGTCAAACCCGTGTTAGTGGTCACCTCCATTAAGCAGCCAACCTGTATTAAGCAGCGAGTTTCAAGATTCCCTATATGTTGTTTTGCTATACATTTGACCTCTATTAAGCAACCACCTGTGCTAAGCAGCGACTTTCTCTGACTCCCTTGACTGGCTGCTTAAGACAGGTTTGACTGTATACATTTAAAATTCGGAGAAGAACCAACAGTTTGCCCAGATTCTAAACTGATTTAGATTAAAGCAGCATTATATCGTAATAAAGGATGTTTTGGGTAAAATATAAATATTAATGTGTGTGTGTTTACAAAAATCGAAATAGTCGCTCAGAAACGATAACAATCCAATAAATTTAAGCCGTCTTATACGCGAATTTGTTTATCAACACACGAAATATAAACACGCACAGCGCGCATGCGTGAAACAACAGAGGATGTAAAAAACAACGTATATATTTTGAACATGAAATAATATCTATCTATCTTCCTCTAATGTCGAACCCCTCGCGGGGATGTAGAAATGTCCCTAAAAGACTTAGCTAACAGAGGTATGAATCAACATATCAAGTAATTTAATTAAAAAGACAACGTGGGACAAATGGGGACGATGCATTCCGATGCAAACAGTGCGGATGCGGACGATCGTTCCGGTTGTAAACAAGTGCGTGACCGATCGACTCGGAAAGTCCTACTTTCGGTTTCGAGTTTGTTTTATCGCAAAAAAACACTGTTTACCAAATGAACATAAGCATACAAAGTATAATGTTAGAATGTGTAGCGGCATTGTTACCCATACGTAAAATATCTTTTATTTCATAGGATGTAATGCTGCTTAAGGAGTACCTGTAGTTACTTACATTAGTGATGTGTTCGCTTGTATAAGCCTACTAGGCAACTATTATGAATAAAAAGCTATGCCAGCATCGAGTCGAAAGCTTTAAAAAGATTGTAAATAATTCTCTCATAACGGTGATTGCGGTAACCACATCGAAACGAAGTGTTTATCTGCAATGTTCCGCCCTTTTCTGAACTCTTCCGTCACGTTGGTTAACTATCAAAACTGAGAAAGATACAAGTCCCGTCTAATAGTTTAAACTATATTTTATTTCAATGAATATACATAGTATACTGATCACAATAATCCCGTCTAATAAGTTATTTGCACCAACACTGACAACCATACCGGCTTCCAAAGCATTATCCAAATATAATATTATATTGTATTACTCAACTAGACTGCACGGCCATACAATCTACATCCGCTATGTCAAAGCCGGTTATGTCGAATTCTCCGGTTATCTCAAAGTCCCGTTTCAGACACTATCATTTTACATATAACTGGCTCTGATTATATCGAATTTGTTTATGTCAAACTTCGGCTATGTCGAAGAAATTTGTTCGACATAACCGACTTTGACATAACGGATGTACGCTGAACTATGAGTATACAAAAGATGTATATCAAAATGTCTTTGCTATTTTTCAGAATCGCGTGGATTTGTATTCAGATTTTCCTTGTATACATTCTGGCTGGTGGAATATTCGCCCAAATTTCTCGTTATCTGTCATACAAAACACTTACCCAGGAATCAATAAGATATGAAGAGAGTCTGTCATTTCCTGCAGTGACCCTATGTAATTTTAACCGGATTCACAATGACACCGTCACCGATGCTCGCGACAGAGAAATTTTGCGACAGTTGTACATGTTTTACATCACTAATTCGTCTGTATTGCGGAAGTATCCAGGAGAAGAATATACGCGAAATATTAGTTTAAGAAACATATTTTCACACAGTGCTATGACCGTGAAAGAAATGTTTCTGCACTGTATTTGGGAGGGAGTGCCTATTGTGCCGTGCAAGAGTTATCTGTACGGGAGATTTAGAGATACGTATTATTGTCATACATTTAACCCCAACAACACGTTCACTACAAGAATGCCGGGAAGTGAGCATGGTCTAATGCTTGTTATGTGGGTTAACCAAGAGAAATACTTCATCACTGACTCCGCCACTGCAGGGTTCAAGGTATAGTACGACTATATTTATCTCTACATATTTCAAGGTATGGTACGACTATATTTATCTCGACATATTTCAAGGTACAGTCCCACTATATTTATCTCTACATATTTCAAGGTACAGTACGACTATATTTATCTCTACATATTTCAAGGTATGGTACGACTATATTTATCACTACATATTTCAAGGTACAGTCCGACTATATTTATCTCTACATAGTTCAAGGTACAGTACGACTATATTTATCTCTACACATTTCAAGGTACAGTCCGACTATATTTATCTCTACATATTTCAAGGTACAGTACGACTATATTTATCTCTACACATTTCAAGGTACAGTACGACTATATTTATCTCTACACATTTCAAGGTACAGTACGACTATATTTATCTCTACACATTTCAAGGTACAGTACGACTATATTTATCTCTACACATTTCAAGGTACAGTCCGACTATATTTATCTCTACACATTTCAAGGTACAGTACGACTATATTTATCTCTTCACATTTCAAGGTACAGTCCGACTATATTTATCTCTACATATTTCAAGGTACAGTCCGACTATATTTATCTCTACATATTTCAAGGTACAGTACGACTATATTTATCTCTACATATTTCAAGGTGTAGTACTACTATATTTATCTCAACATATTTCAAGGTACAGTACGACTATATTTATCTCTACATATTTCAAAGTACAGTACGACTATATTTATCTCTACATATTTCAAGGTGTAGTACTACTATATTTATCTCAACATATTTCAAGGTACAGTACGACTATATTTATCTCAACATATTTCAAGGTACTGTACTACTATATTTACCTCAACATATTTCAAGGTACAGTAAGACTATATTTATCTCAACATATGTCAAGGTACAGTAAGACTATATTTATCACTACATATTTCAAGGTACAGTCCGACTATATTTATCTCTACATATTTCAAGGTACAGTCCGACTATATTTATCTCTACATATTTCAAGGTACAGTACGACTATATTTATCTCTACATATTTCAAGGTGTAGTACGACTATATTTATCTCAACATATTTCAAGGTACAGTACGACTATATTTATCTCAACATATTTCAAGGTACTGTACGACTATATTTATCTCAACATATTTCAAGGTACAGTAAGACTATATTTATCACAACATATTTCAAGGTACAGTACGACTATATTTATCTCTACACATTTCAAGGTACAGTACGACTATATTTATCTCTACACATTTCAAGGTACAGTCCGACTATATTTATCTCTACATATTTCAAGGTACAGTCCGACTATATTTATCTCTACATATTTCAAGGTACAGTACGACTATATTTATCTCAACATATTTCAAGGTACAGTACGACTATATTTATCTCTACATATTTCAAGGTACAGTACGACTATATTTATCTCTACATATTTCAAGGTGTAGTACTACTATATTTATCTCAACATATTTCAAGGTACAGTACGACTATATTTATCTCAACATATTTCAAGGTACTGTACTACTATATTTACCTCAACATATTTCAAGGTACAGTAAGACTATATTTATCTCAACATATGTCAAGGTACAGTAAGACTATATTTATCACTACATATTTCAAGGTACAGTCCGACTATATTTATCTCTACATATTTCAAGGTACAGTCCGACTATATTTATCTCTACATATTTCAAGGTACAGTACGACTATATTTATCTCTACATATTTCAAGGTGTAGTACTACTATATTTATCTCAACATATTTCAAGGTACAGTACGACTATATTTATCTCAACATATTTCAAGGTACTGTACTACTATATTTACCTCAACATATTTCAAGGTACAGTAAGACTATATTTATCTCAACATATGTCAAGGTACAGTAAGACTATATTTATCACTACATATTTCAAGGTACAGTCCGACTATATTTATCTCTACATATTTCAAGGTACAGTACGACTATATTTATCTCAACATATTTCAAAGTACTGTACGACTATATTTATCTCAACATATTTCAAGGTACAGTACGACTATATTTATCTCAACATATTTCAAGGTACAGTACGACTATATTTATCTCAACATATTTCAAAGAACAGTACGACTATATTTATCTCAACATATTTCAAGGTACAGTACGACTATATTTATCACTACATATTTCAAGGTACAGTACGACTATATTTATCTCAACATATTTCAAGGTACAGTACGACTATTTTTATCTATACCTATTTATTCCATGTCTATGCAGAGAGCATACATGGGTAACTATCATTATATCATTCAATTATTGTCGTATTAATTGAAACCATTTATAAATGGCATCATTGCTTGTTAGCATTGGTCGTTGGCCACAAACAAAACTACAAGATATACACCATAAAAACAGTCTACTGTTATATTGAGCGTTACCTTTTCATTACAAATTTTAGAATTATAGATTTTAGAAAAGAGGATATAAATATTACCTCTGGTGGACTACATAGATAAATAGGGAATACAGAGATAACCAGGGAATACAAAGATATCCAGGGAATACAGAGAGACCCAGGGAATACATAGATATCCAGGGAATACATATATATCCAGGGAATACAGAGATACCCAGGGAATACATAGATACCCAGGGAATACAGAGAGACCCAGGGAATACAGAGAGACCCAGGGAATACAGAGATACCCAGGGAATACAGAGAGACCCAGGGAATACAGAGATACCCAGGGAATACAGAGATATCCAGGGAATACAGAGATACCCAGGGAATACAGAGAGACCCAGGGAATACAGAGATACCCAGGGAATACAGAGATACCCAGGGAATACAGAGAGACCCAGGGAATACAGAGATACCCAGGGAATACATAGATACCCAGGGAATACAGAGACAGGAATACAGAGACAGGAATACAGAGAGACCCAGGGAATACAGAGATACCCAGGGAATACAGAGACAGGGAATACAGAGATACCCAGGGAATACAGAGATACCCAGGGAATACAGAGATACCCAGGGAATACAGAGATACCCAGGGAATACAGAGAGACCCAGGGAATACAGAGATACCCAGGGAATACATAGATACCCAGGGAATACAGAGATACCCAGGGAATACAGAGATACCCAGGGAATACAGAGATACCCAGGGAATACAGAGAGACCCAGGGAATACAGAGATACCCAGGGAATACAGAGACATGGAATACAGAGACATGGAATACAGAGAGACCCAGGGAATACAGAGATACCCAGGGAATACAGAGACAGGGAATACAGAGATACCCAGGGAATACAGAGAGAACCAGGGAATACAGAGATACCCAGGGAATACAGAGATACCCAGGGAATACAGAGAGACCCAGGGAATACAGAGAGACCCAGGGAATACATAGATACCCAGGGAATACAAAGATACCCATGGAATACAGAGATACCCAGGGAATACAGAGATACCCAGGGAATACAGAGAGATCCAGGGAATACAGAGAGACCCAGGGAATACAGAGATACCCAGGGAATACATAGATACCCAGGGAATACATAGATACCCAGGGAATACAGAGATACCCAGGGAATACATAGATACCCAGGGAATACAGAGAGACCCAGGGAATACAGAGATACCCAGGGAATACAGAGATACCCAGGGAATACAGAGAGACCCAGGGAATACATAGAGACCCAGGGAATACAGAGATACCCAGGGAATACATAGAGACCCAGGGAATACAGAGATACCCAGGGAATACAGAGATACCCAGGGAATACAGAGATACCCAGGGAATACAGAGAGACCCAGGGAATACAGAGATACCCAGGGAATACAGAGAGATCCAGGGAATACAGAGATACCCAGGGAATACAGAGAGACCCAGGGAATACAGAGAGACCCAGGGAATACAGAGATACCCATGGAATACAGAGAGACCCAGGGAATACAGAGATACCCAGGGAATACATAGATACCCAGGGAATACAGAGACAGGAATACAGAGACAGGAATACAGAGATACCCAGGGAATACAGAGATACCCAGGGAATACAGAGATACCCAGGGAATACAGAGAGACCCAGGGAATACAGAGATACCCAGGGAATACAGAGATACCCAGGGAATACAGAGAGACCCAGGGAATACATAGATACCCAGGGAATACAGAGATACCCAGGGAATACAGAGATACCCAGGGAATACAGAGATACCCAGGGAATACAGAGATACCCAGGGAATACAGAGAGACCCAGGGAATACATAGATACCCAGGGAATACATAGATACCCATGGAATACAGAGATACCCAGGGAATACAGAGATACCTCGGGAATACATAGATACCCAGGGAATACATAGATACCCAGGGAATACAGAGATACCCAGGGAATACATAGATACCCAGGGAATACAGAGAGACCCAGGGAATACAGAGATACCCAGGGAATACAGAGATACCCAGGGAATACAGAGATACCCAGGGAATACAGAGATACCCAGGGAATACAGAGATACCCAGGGAATACAGAGATACCCAGGGAATACAGAGATATCCAGGGAATACAGAGAGACCCAGGGAATACATAGATACCCAGGGAATACATAGATACCCAGGGAATACAGAGATACCCAGGGAATACAGAGATACCCAGGGAATACAGAGATACCCAGGGAATACAGAGATACCCAGGGAATACAGAGATACCCAGGGAATACAGAGATACCCAGGGAATACATAGATACCCAGGGAATACAGAGATACCCAGGGAATACAGAGAGACCCAGGGAATACAGAGATACCCAGGGAATACAGAGAGACCCAGGGAATACAGAGATACCCAGGGAATACAGAGATACCCAGGGAATACAGAGAGACCCAGGGAATACAGAGATACCCAGGGAATACAGAGAGACCCAGGGAATACAGAGAGACCCAGGGAATACAGAGATACCCAGGGAATACAGAGATACCCAGGGAATACAGAGATACCCAAGGAATACATAGATACCCATGGAATACAGAGATACCCCGGTAATACAGAGATACCCCGGGAATACATAGATACCCAGGGAATACATAGATACCCATGGAATACAGAGATACCCAGGGAATACATAGATACCCAGGGAATACAGAGAGACCCAGGAAATACAGAGATATCCAAGGAATACAGAGATACCCATGGAATACAGAGACAGGGAATACATAGATACTCAGGGAATACATAGATACCCAGGGAATACAGAGATACCGCGGGAATACAGAGACAGGGAATACATAGATACCCAGGGAATACATAGATACCCAGGGAATACATATATACCCAGGGAATACAGAGATACCCAGGGAATACAGAGATACCCAGGGAATACAGAGATACCCAGGGAATACAGAGAGACCCAGGGAATACAGAGATATCCAGGGAATACAGAGATACCCAGGAATACAGAGACAGGGAATACATAGATACCCAGGGAATACATAGATACCCAGGGAATACAGAGATACCCGGGAATACAGAGACAGGGAATACATAGATACCCAGGGAATACATAGATACCCAGGGAATACAGAGATACCCAGGGAATACAGAGATACCCAGGGAATACATAGATACCCAGGGAATACAGAGAGACCCAGGGAATACAGAGATACCCAGGGAATACAGAGATACCCAGGGAATACATAGATACCCAGGGAATACATAGATACCCAGGGAATACATAGATACCCAGGGAATACAGAGAGACCCAGGGAATACAGAGATACCCAGGGAATACATAGATACCCAGGGAATACATAGATACCCAGGGAATACATAGATACCCAGGGAATACAGAGATACCCAGGGAATACAGAGATACCCAGGGAATACATAGATACCCAGGGAATACATAGATACCCAGGGAATACATAGGGAATACAGAGATAACCAGGGAATACATAGATACCCAGGGAATACAGAGAGACCTAGGGAATACCGAGAGACCCAGGGAATACATAGATACCCAGGGAATACATAGATACCCAGGGAATACAGAGAGACCCAGGGAATACATAGATACCCAGGGAATACAGAGACAGGGAATACAGAGATACCCAGGGAATACAGAGATACCCAGGGAATACAGAGAGACCCAGGGAATACAGAGATACCCAGGGAATACAGAGATACCCAGGGAATACAGAGATACCCAGGGAATACAGATAGATCCAGGGAATACAGATATACCCAGGGAATACAGATATACCCAGGGAATACAGATATACCCAGGGAATACAGATAGATCCAGGGAATACAGATATACCCAGGGAATGCAGATAGATCCAGGGAATACAGATATACCCAGGGAATGCAGATATACCCAGGGAATGCAGAGATACCCAGGGAATACAGATATACCCAGGGAATACAGATATACCCAGGGAATACAGATATACCTAGGGAATACAGAGATAACCAGGGAATACATATATACTCAGGGAATACAGAGATACTCAGGGAATACAGAGATAACCAGGGATTACAGATATACTCAGGGAATACAGAGATAACCAGGGAATACAGATATACCTAGGGAATACAGAGATAACCAGGGAATACAGAGATAACCAGGGAATACATATATACTCAGGGAATACAGATATACTCAGGGAATACAGAGATACCCAGGGAATACAGATATACTCAGGGAATACAGAGATACCCAGGGAATACAGATATACTCAGGGAAGACGATTCGTTATGTGAAATTTTGTATTTTATTTTAATTTTTCGCAGGTTGTTGTTCACGATCAGAGCCAGGAGCCAGACATCAAAAAAGCTATTGCTATTGGACCCGGCTTGTCACACTACTTGTCAATAAAAAAACAGGAAGTACTGAACATAAATGTTTAATATCGATTAAAATTTTATAATGTTGCTTTGATCATCAGAAACGTATGATACGACTTCCTATACAAAATGTAGGAAGTCCTCCGTGGATGTTTATTAATTTGCCCGCGGACGAAAGCAATCAATCAGAGACGAAGAAACTCACATTCGCCTCTCACAGTGCATAAACTGTCCACGCAGACAATCACGCGGCATACATTTAGTGCGCTTCCGTGGTTTAGTGGTTAAGGTCGCTGACTTGTATACCACTGTAACCTATCATAACTGATGCTCACATATTCGAACCATGCTCAGACCGTGTCTCATTTACATGAACAAGTTAGCTGTTTCTGATGGTGGTTGGTGCACCAAGTACTGGTTGACCGCTAGAGCCTGCTCAGGAAAGGTGTTGTTTGGTAAACTGCCCGTCGCTAAAAAGGGCAACAGGTAACGACGTTAAATAAACTTAAATTTAAAACAATGCATGCAATTTATATAATCCGAGGACAGCTTATATATTATTCCGTGGACAGTTTTCTTCCATCCACGGACAGTTTTCTTCCGTCCACGGACAGTTTTATTCCATCCATGGACAGTTTTATTCCATCCGTGGACAGTTTTATTCCATCCACAGACAGTTTTATTCCATCCACATACAGTTTTATTCCATCCACGGACAGTTTTATTCCATCCACGGACAGTTTTATTCCATCCACGGACGGTTTTATTCCATCCACGGACAGTTTTATTCCATCCACGGACAGTTTTATTCCATCCACGGACAGTTTTATTCCATCCACGGACAGTTTTAGTTTTATTCCATCCACGGACGGTTTTATTCCATCCACGGACAGTTTTAGTTTTATTCCATCCACGGACAGTTTTATTCCATCCACGGACAGTTTTATTCCATCCACGGACGGTTTTATTCCATCCACGGACATTTTTAGTTTTATTCCATCCATGGACATTTTATTCCATCCACGGACAGTTTTATTTCATCCACGGACAGTTTTATTCCATCCACGGACGGTTTTATTCCATCCACGGACAGTTTTATTCCATCCATGGACAGTTTTAGTTTTATTCCATCCACGGACAGTTTTAGTTTTATTCCATCCATGGACAGCTTTAGTTTTATTCCATCCACGGACAGCTTTAGTTTTATTCCATCCACGGACAGTTTTATTCCATCCATGGACAGTTTTAGTTTTATTCCATCCATGGACAGTTTTAGTTTTATTCCATCCATGGACAGTTTTAGTTTTATTCCATCCACGGACAGTTTTAGTTTTATTCCATCCATGGACAGCTTTAGTTTTATTCCATCCACGGACAGCTTTAGTTTTATTCCATCCACGGACAGTTTTATTCCATCCATGGACAGTTTTATTCCATCCACGGACGGTTTTATTCCATCCACGGACAGTTTTATTCCATCCACGGACCGTTTTAGTTTTATTCCATCCACGGACAGATTCATTCCATCCACGGACAGTTTTATTCCATCCACTAAATCCATCAGGAATGAGGTCTCGAAAGCAATTAAACTAAAGTTGTAAACGGAGCTAGCTTAAATTCGAATAAACTAGTTCATTCGAATGGATAATAATAGTATGTGTATTTACGTTTATTTATCATCGCTACCTGTTGCCCATATGAGTGACGCCTGGAGAGATTAGTCATTTTAGATTTTGGAGGATAGTGCAATGATACAGACAGAGACCCATTCCAGAGTCTCCTCTGGTTCTTTTATAATAATAATGTTATGTTCTTCCAGTATATATACATGCCGCATCCTGTTCAAGCCTATGACAACATGGAATGTATCGATACCACAGCAGACACTTTCAAACACCTCCTCAAATATAGCAAGCACTACTCTTACTACGGGTGCCGCACGGAATGCTGGAACGATTTCGCCTATCAACAGTGTGGATGTATCGGCCCGTCTGATATAGGTAACGTCGTGACAGGGTAACACACTGTGTATGTATCGGCCCGTCTGATATAGGTAACGTCGTGACAGGGTAACACACTGTGTATGTATCGGCCCGTCCGATATAGGTAACGTCGTGACAGGGTAACACACTGTGTATGTATCGATCCTTATGATATAGGTAACGTCGTGACAGGGTAACACACTGTGTATGTATCGGCCCGTCTGATATATGTAACGTCGTGACATGGTAACACACTGTGGATGTATCGATCCTTATGATATAGGTAACGTCGTGACAGGGTAACACACTGTGTATGTATCGGTCCTTATGATATAGGTAACGTCGTGACAGGGTAACACACTGTGTATGTATCGATCCTTATGATATAGGTAACGTCGTGACAGGGTAACACACTGTGTATGTATCGATCCTTATGATATAGGTAACGTCGTGACAGGGTAACACACTGTGTATGTATCGATCCTTATGATATAGGTAACGTCGTGACAGGGTAACACACTGTGTATGTATCGGTCCTTATGATATAGGTAACGTCGTGACAGGGTAACACACTGTGTATGTATCGATCCTTATGATATAGGTAACGTCGTGACAGGGTAACACACTGTGTATGTATCGGTCCTTATGATATAGGTAACGTCGTGACAGGGTAACACACTGTGTATGTATCGATCCTTATGATATAGGTAACATCGTGACAGGGTAGCACACTGTGGATGTATCGATCCGTCTGATATAGGTAACGTGGTGACAGAGTAACACACTGTGTATGTATGGTCCTTATGATATAGGTAACGTCGTGACAGAGTAACACACTGTGTATGTATCGGTCCTTATGATATAGGTAACGTCGTGACAGGGTAACACACTGTGTATGTATCGGCCCGTCTGATATAGGTAACGTCGTGACAGAGTAACACACTGTGTATATATCGGTCCTTACGATATAGGTAACGTCGTGACAGAGTAACACACTGTGGATGTATCGATCCGTCTGATATAGGTAACGTCGTGACAGAGTAACACACTGTGTATGTATCGGCCCGTCTGATATAGGTAATGTCGTGACAGAGTAACACACTGTGTATGTATCGGTCCTTATGATATAGGTAACGTCGTGACAGGGTAACACACTGTGTATGTATCGGTCCTTATGATATAGGTAACGTCGTGACAGGGTAACACACTGTGTATGTATCGATCCTTATGATATAGGTAACGTCGTGACAGGGTAACACACTGTGGATGTATCGATCCTTATGATATAGGTAACGTCGTGACAGAGTAACACACTGTGTATGTATCGGTCCTTATGATATAGGTAACGTCGTGACAGAGTAACACACTGTGGATGTATCGATCCGTCTGATATAGGTAACGTCGTGACAGAGTAACACACTGTGTATGTATCGGTCCTTATGATATAGGTAACGTGGTGACAGGGTAACACACTGTGTATGTATGGTCCTTATGATATAGGTAACGTCGTGACAGAGTAACACACTGTGTATGTATCGGTCCTTATGATATAGGTAACGTCGTGACAGGGTAACACACTGTGTATGTATCGGCCCGTCTGATATAGGTAACGTCGTGACAGAGTAACACACTGTGTATATATCGGTCCTTATGATATAGGTAACGTCGTGACAGAGTAACACACTGTGGATGTATCGATCCGTCTGATATAGGTAACGTCGTGACAGGGTAACACACTGTGTATGTATCGGTCCTTATGATATAGGTAACGTGGTGACAGGGTAACACACTGTGTATGTATGGTCCTTATGATATAGGTAACGTCGTGACAGAGTAACACACTGTGTATGTATCGGTCCTTATGATATAGGTAACGTCGTGACAGGGTAACACACTGTGTATGTATCGGCCCGTCTGATATAGGTAACGTCGTGACAGAGTAACACACTGTGTATATATCGGTCCTTATGATATAGGTAACGTCGTGACAGAGTAACACACTGTGGATATATCGATCCGTCTGATATAGGTAACGTCGTGACAGGGTAACACACTGTGTATGTATCGGTCCTTATGATATAGGTAACGTCGTGACAGAGTAACACACTGTGTATGTATCGGCCCGTCTGATATAGGTAACGTCGTGACAGAGTAACACACTGTGTATGTATCGATCCTTATGATATAGGTAACGTCGTGACAGGGTAACACACTGTGTATGTATCGGCCCGTCTGATATAGGTAACGTCGTGACAGGGTAACACACTGTGTATGCATCGATCCTTATGATATAGGTAACGTCGTGAGACAGACTGGCGGATCGAACCTACCCTCCTGGATTCACAGTTCAACATGTTAACCACTGAACCACTGACCGTCTATAGGTTAGAACAGATACGCAGGAACATTGTGTATGCCCGTACATACTAGCTTTACATTTAGAGACCGGGGTAAAAAGCTATGACACTCCAAACAGCTACATAATAAAAAGAAACTCAATATTACAACGTATTTGAAAACGAGTTTGTGATCCTATCTTCTGGGTAAATAGGAACTGATTCTTAAATATTTTATGACACGATTCTAATTTATATTCGAGTGAAACGGTAAATACAGTCAAACCAGTGTTAGTGGTCACCTCCATTAAGCGGCCAATATGTATTAAGCAGTCAGTTTCCAGATTCCGAATATGTTGTTTTATGATACATTTGACCTCTATTAAAGCAACCATCTGTGCTAAACAGCCACTTTCTGTGATTCCATTGGCTGGCTGCTTAAGACAGGTTTGACTCTAGTTTTATTTACTTGATTAACATCCGCAATTTCAGGACAGTAATAATTTATATTTTGACACTATTCAAATACACATTCAAGGGAAAAGTCCATTAATTAGTCTGGCTAGACTTCACTTAAAATATCTGTAATCTCGTGACAGTGACAATTCCCAATTGAATAACGATTTGGTTTGTTCAAAACATTAGTATTAATAATTACTGTTATCGACAGTCTAGGTTCCGGGTTTTGATAGTGATAATAGATATGGATTTTAACGCTGTATTAGCGCTTTGAAATGCGTTGCTGGGAATCCATTAAAAACAACATTTCATGAATACTGGTGTAAACCTAATTAAAATCAATGAATACAGTCGAAACCGGTCCTGAAGAGCCAATCGCTGAAGTGGTTGCTTACCACAAGTACATGCTTAAACGAACTCAAATGATAAAATAATAATAAAGAAAAGAATGGCAGTTACAGAATCTGCAAGTTGTCTGCGTAATGCATGATGGTTGTTTAATAGAGGTAACTGCTAACACATGATTAAACGTAATTGTCCGCAGCGCCATCTATGAATGCAACAAAAGTAGTATATGTTCCATAAGTTTACTTTCGCTATATGTGTCACAACGTGTTCTTTGGAATAAAATAATCTTTTCAATATTAGTGGTAAATTCATTCATTCGTATTAATTAGTTCGTATTGTGTTCAGATTTCTGTGAGCGATGACTCTCAACCTTGAACATAGGGTTGTTATATAGAAACAGCCACTTGGTAAATATCATTTTCTTTTTGTGAAGGTGCAATATTTAAGAAATAATAAGTACCAACCGTGGTATATCGCAGAATAATCCGAGTTTGAAGTTCTTATGCGTAGAAATATATCACGAAGGCCGAAGGCCTGAGTGATATATTTCTATGCATAAGAACGACAAACGAGGGTTATTCTGCGATATACCACGGGTGATACTTATTATTTCGATTCTAACACGAATTACTTCTAATAATTTTAGACGAGAATCAAAGGAGGTGCTACTCCGCTGCATTTGGCTTTCGAAATTTCCTCCCGCGTAAGGGGTGATGACGTTATTTTTTATGGAAAATATCACTCTAGTGCATAAATGAACAAAAGTTGTAACTGATCAATAATTTTATTTATTTTGTCAAATAAAACTGTACAGAATAGTAACTGAATCGTTTGCTTTTAATTGTGTAATGAAGTTGCGTATCTTCTTAGCAAGTTTGCAATACTATAAATAAGTGATATTCATTTTCGATTGTATTCATATTACTTTTGTGCATATTCTCTGATTTCTATCAATATTTCTATGATGACCGTCTATGATTAATTATGTCCGTCAGTCTGCGCTAGGTTACGGCAATTGGCCCTTTGCAAATTGACACATAGATGGCTACATCGTAATTTGGAATAACAGTTCCACCAACAGTGTCATGACTCAGCGGACTAAAAGAGGTCGTAATATATTAACTGGGTTACAGATATACACTGAAAGACTCTGAGAAACATAACTGGGAATATAGTGGTGCTGTATATATGTAGGCATGCTTCACATCAGCATAAAGTAATAACATAACAAATTATATAAAATTGAAACTACTTCATTTGTTGCTATAGTTACTTACTACATGGTATCCTCACTTACAGGGAACCAGACAGAGTGTGATCCATTTGAGATACTAGAATGCTACAACGCTGCATTTCGTAAGTTGTGTTCTCTCAGTCAGCTCAATCCGCGAGTCTCATTTATGTCGTCTTACTGAACCTTAACGCGCCCAATAAAATGAAAGAATTGATCACTAACGAACGAACGATATAGTTTTCTTTATAGTCGCCTCCGCCGAGGCATTTGGGCGACTGGTTTCTCTAATTAGATTACGTTGTCATCTAAGTTATGTTAACAACTGGAAAGGCATCGTCATTCTTCTCAGGGTGACATATTATGTATCCATCTTTCGAAGGGGTCCCTTTTAGGGCCACATCCTTCACGAGTTGTCAGCTCACGGCAGCAATAATGGTTCCAGTTTCTAAGCTGGGGTCTTCGCGCCATTAAGAAGTCAGCGTCCCACCGTCTTCCTTGAAGGAGCCGGCTAATAACCCAGTTATCCGCCGTCGCCAGCACCGAGCGCTGTCTCGCCAAGTAGGTAAGTTAGTCGTATGTTTATACTCGTATTGAGTTACGCGACCTCTACTGGTACAATGGTGCGGCTTCCGTCAGCGAAGTCATTGACCAATATTCCTGCTGTGAGCTGTGCCTAGGTCACGACGTGCACGTTGTGGAGGAGAGACCTGGTTTATCACTAAGGAAAGTGTGCAAATCTTATATAGCGTCTTCATGACCTTGACCCTGTAACACAATGGGGTTAATTATGTTGATTATGTTAATTACTTACCTCCATTATTATATATATGGTAATCGTAGGTTATATATTCATTTTACTAATAATGCTGTATAAGGTCTTTATAAAAGACAATTATACACGTGAACCTCACTGACTGTTTATGTTGACAGAGATGCAAGTACATTTGGCAGTAGAAACTACTTGCTTAGCGTCCAAAATGGTTTCCCACACATGTGTACAATTACATCAGTGATACACTTCAATGTATACTTAATGTTAAAATTGGAGACTTGGAAGGTTAACATGTTTATTCATGTACAATCAGGTGTTTGCACCAACATCAATTGCGTGGCAGTTATACCAAACATGTTTACTGAAACGTTGGTAGCGTTACATGTCCAAGCTTGCTTCTCTACAAAAGATGAGGTGAGATGGGAGAATGATGGGATAAGTTGAGGACATACACATGGTATTTTACGGAGTGCGTATGCACATAGCGCCTCCGAGTACAAAACCAAATATAAGTGTTTGATTATGTTAATAAAAATGTTATGTTTAAGGTGGAGTTGAACTGTTAATAAATCCAAAACGTTCTAGTATTATGGTACAACATGCATAGGCCGTACATATTTAGCTACTGTATATGAAAATGCTTTGCGAATTGTGGATTGTTTTATGATTAATATTACATCAAAGTCAATTTAGGTTCAGCTAGTATGCCATTATTATAAACCATGTACATGTATCGTATATAATGTTATGTAATGTATTATCGTATCCCGATATTCTTTTAATAGTCAAGTTTGCTTCGGAGTCCGGGTTTGAACGCTGTAGCTGTCCGCTACCTTGCCGATTCACTTCCTACAACACAAGACTCTCTTCCACGTACTACCCTAACAGCAACTTCTTCCAACAGCTTTATGGTGACAATTTGGAAAACCTGTCTTCCTCATTTGATATAAATTCAATAAGGTTAGATATTTACAATGTCTTCTGTTAATTGCATATTTCTTTTAGCTCTATTAAACAAGTTCGTACAGCTGCCGATTGATCGTTCTCGAGACCTCATTCCTGATATAATCCATGCGAGAGTGGGAGGGAGGGAGAGAGAGAGAGAGAGAGAGTGAGTGAGTGAGTGAGTGAGTGAGTGAGTGAGGTAAGAGAGTTGATCGTGATCAAGAGAGAGAGGGATGGGGAGGGAGGGATAGAGGGAGAGAGGGGGGAGTGAGGGAGAGAGAGAAAGAAAGAGAGGGAACGTTTGCCTAAGGACATCGCGATGTTCCGGCGGGCCTCGAATTGATTACAATTATGGGTGAAGTAGCTACAGTAAGAAGGGCTGCACAACATATTGTATGGTTACTGCATATTCCTAAGTTAGTGTTGTGGAACATTCGCTGGCGTACATCGATGGATTAGAAATAATGATTGACATACGTCTAGTTCCTCAACGCGTACAGCGATGGATTAGCAATATGTCTAGTTCCTCAATGCGTACAGCGATGGATTAGCAATATGTCTAGTTCCTCAACGCGTACAGCGATGGATTAGCAATATGTCTAGTTACTCAACGCGTACAGCGATGGATTAGCAATATGTCTAGTTCCTCAACGCGTACAGCGATGGATTAGCAATATGTCTAGTTCCTCAACGCGTACAGCGATGGATTAGCAATATGTCTAGTTCCTCAATGAGTACGGAGTTCCTCAATGCGTACAGCGATGGATTAGCAATATGTCTAGTTCCTCAACGCGTACATCGATGGATTAGAAATACGTCTAGTTCCTCAACGCGTACAGCGATGGATTAGCAATATGTCTAGTTCCTCAATGCGTACAGCGATGGATTAGCAATATGTCTAGTTCCTCAACGCGTACAGCGATGGATTAGCAATATTCTAGTTCTCAAGGACAGCGATGGATTAGCAATGTCTAGTTCCTATGGTACAGCGATGGATTAGCAATATGTCTAGTTCCTCACGCGTACAGCGATGGATTAGCAATATGGATTAGCAATATGTCTAGTTCCTCAATGAGTACAGCGATGGATTAGCAATATGTCTAGTTCCTCAATGCGTACAGCGATGGATTAGCAATATGTCTAGTTCCTCAACGCGTACAGCGATGGATTAGCAATACGTCTAGTTCCTCAACGCGTACAGCGATGGATTAGCAATATGTCTAGTTCCTCAATGCGTACAGCGATGGATTAGCAATATGTCTAGTTCCTCAACGCGTACAGCGATGGATTAGCAATATGTCTAGTTCCTCAATGAGTACAGCGATGGATTAGCAATATGTCTAGTTCCTCAATGCGTACAGCGATGGATTAGCAATATGTCTAGTTCCTCAACGCGTACAGCGATGGATTAGCAATACGTCTAGTTCCTCAACGCGTACAGCGATGGATTAGCAATATGTCTAGTTCCTCAATGCGTACAGCGATGGATTAGCAATATGTCTAGTTCCTCAACGCGTACAGCGATGGATTAGCAATATGTCTAGTTCCTCAATGAGTACAGCGATGGATTAGCAATATGTCTAGTTCCTCAATGCGTACAGCGATGGATTAGCAATATGTCTAGTTCCTCAACGCGTACAGCGATGGATTAGCAATATGTCTAGTTCCTCAATGCGTACAGCGATGTGGGATAGCATAAGTTAGAATGATAGATTGAAATACACAGATAGAAGGAAGAAGTAATTCCATGGGCACGTGTCCGTCGGAGAGGTATTGACGGCTAATAGTGTCGCTGTATATTTCACAACATCCTCTTATTACAAAAATTAATTCCAAAGTTAAAGTTTACCATGCACATATTCAGATATATATTGTGGACAAAACACGTAGTTTGTCATACACTACTTTGTATTGAGTATCCGGAACACACCGTTAGTTTCCCTTACCTACAAGCTGACCGATTGCAAAAAATTTTGATTGATTGTAATACCTCTTCCAAAAAGAAACAAACACTTTGAGTGGCTCATATGACACGTTTCCTTACGACAATTTTCAGGGATAATGTTATGTTGCTGAGAGTGTTCTATGACAGCAAGGTGGTCACGAAGCACGAACAAGTGCTCGAGTTCAACTATGAGGATCTCTTCTGTAAGTTTGTTTGTGTGTTTCTTTCCGTTGGGGTTAGTCTCACAATCAGTAATATTGCGAATATCCAGTTATTAATTACGGAGGAAACCCCTGGTGCACACCTGAGCAACATTGCAAGCAAAGCTGACACCGAGCATAACCAACGACCATCCGCAAGATAGTTGGATAACTTTGTAACTTGGAAATAAGTCGACACCCCCTATATGGTCAAGTGATATGAAGTGAACTATCGTAACCACTCGGCCACTGACGCCCTTTTGACCATTAACCTTATTAATCAAGCTGACCATTGACCATACTAATCAATTTGACCATTGACCATACTAATCAAATTTTAATCAGAACGCTCGTTTCAACGCGAACTGTGCCGCTTGAGAAATTTTCAAAACAAATTGAAAAATTCTACGAAATCTCTTTTTGACGTACATTTTTGCCGAATAAACCGACACGTTAGTAGAAACACATTTTATTGATACTGTTATTCACTGTTAAAACTCTCCCGTCGAAGATTATTTCTTTTGCTGACAGAACCCGTGTCCTAGTATGGAAATGTGACATGCTATGGCCAATGTCTGTGGCAATTGTTTGCAAAGTATACATGCATGCAGCTTAAAGTTGTGTTTTATTTGAAGAACAATATAAAGACTCGGGATAGGCGTTATATTTGGACAGATGTGTACAAAATTGTTTCAGATAGGACCATTTTACTGATCGATGCGAAATCTGACATCCCACAGAGTAGAATCCCTGTACTTAAATATATATACTAGTACCCCCCAAATGTGCCGAATCCGTGTGGTGCGCATATTAATAATATATAAAACATTTATTTCAGCAAGCGTCGGTGGCTATATGGGCTTGTTTGTTGGAGCCAGCATTACTACAATACTCGAGTTTGTGGAACATATCTTTGCTAGCTTCATAAGGTGCTTCGAGCCGGAGAAGACATAAGTGAGACCTCATGTTGGATTGGTATATGCGGTACATATCCTAGCAGTTTCACTAGATACGTCATCCAACAGAATACATAAATCATGCTTCGTTCTAGAGTTTGTGGAACAAATCACTTCAAGACCCATTCGATGTTAAATATCATAATCCGGTGGAATTAGTGGTAGTCGTGATAGCGCAGTGGATGCGCGTTCTCTTCATGTGCGAACGGTCCGGAGTTCGAGCCCCCACTGGAGCCGGTACGAGTGTGCCCTTAGGCAAGGCATTTATATTCCACGTTGCCTCTTCTCTCCTTCGTGGCGATGGATTCCATCAGGAATGAGGTCTCGAGAGTGATTAATATAAGATGAAAGCACTTGCTTCGCTCGCAATCGAGCTAAAATAAATTTGTATAAACTAAATATCATAGATTTAGTTGACACCGTGTGCTGACGCTTATGGAGCACGTTATTGGTAGCTTCATTAGATGATTCGTGCCATGCAACAATAGTTCAGATATCGTGTTAGTGTTTGTGAAATTTATTATTTGCACATCATAAATCCACCACCATTTTGTATTCCTCAGTGGGTTACAAAACCTTGAATCGCAGTGAACGTTTTCAGAAACCGATTAATTGTTGTAGCCGGACTACTTTTTTCGCTTTTACACAACGTGGAGAAAGTACATTAGTCCAGCGTGCTTAATGAGAGACATCTCTTATTTTCTATTACCACCCTTGGCAGATAAAATCTGATTTATTCCAAATTGTGAATAGGTCCTTTCAGTTAGAATCCTTTGTTGTACCGTTGTTCCCTAACCAGATGTTGCGTATGATAAGTGTGAATTTATCAAAATCGTGTTAATTAACTGATAACTTTGTTCTACAAATAAGTACCCATTGCATATACTGTAGGAGATCTGTCGAGATATAGTAGTTTAATAATCATATAAAGCGATAGTGGAATAAAATTGCTAGCATGTTGTGCAAAGGAAACACGATAAAAACAGAGGAATACACTTAATAGGACCTATCTACTTTTAGAGAGTATTCAGGGGAAGTTAGCCTGGGGACAGGCGTCGATGTATTTTGCCTGGTCAGTCAAATAAATATAGTTTAACACCGAGACTATTAATTGGGCCGTATTGAGCTTCTGATAAAGTCATTTTGCCATAAGTCAATAAGTGAAAAATCGACAGACTGGAACCCAGGCTAAGGGGCAGTAATTGGCCGATGTATCTCATTAACTAGTATACAGACCTGCAATAGCATGAAGGTCTACTATAGCTAAATCATGTACATGCTTTTACAGACACTTCATTCCTCATTCAAGAGTTATTGTTATTTTTCCGGTGGTGTCTAGTTTTAGATAAGAGTTTACTAGTGGTGACGTCACAAAAGAAACTGCGTCGGAAATATATTCAGTACAGAAACGAAAATAAGAAATTATAGTTATTCGTTTAACTCATTCAACCCCAAGTATCTGACATGGACTGATGTGTGATATTTTCAGACCAATAAATTAATAAGAAAATTACCTTTGGACCAGTTCATTTATCAAAATGGGTAATTTTATCTAAAAATAGTAATAATTATTACTGGCAAAAAAGTGCAGATCCTGATGAGACGGCTCGTCACGAGCCGGCTCATCTGGATCTACACTTTTCATAAGCCTATTTAGAGGCATGTGGGGTTGAAAGGGTTAAACATAGTTTATTTCAAACAATGATATAACACATACCAATGTACAATTTACACAAATATTTACATACATGTATGAAAAAGGATTAGAACGGAAAGCTATAGCTTATAGAGGTATTCTCTTATAATTAGATACATAATGTAATTACGGTATTAAATTAACGTTATTAGTTTAGTAAGGAATTAATGAAGGGCATCTAATAAAAGTATTATTCGGTTATCGTTGAACTTGATTTCGTAATGTGGAGCGATTCAGACAGGATAGCACGAGAAGCGAATTCAAACGTAACCTGGAGATAATGGAGATAATCACAATAAACTTTAACCCATTCAACACCAAGTAACTGACATGGACTGGTCCATGATATTCTTAAACCAATAAATGAATCAGAAAATCACATTTGGACAAGTTCATTTATCAAAATGGGTAATTATGTCTAAAAATAGTAATATTACTGGCAAAAAGTGCAGATCCTGATGAGACGGCTGGTCATGAGCCGGCTCATCTGGATCTACACTTTTTGTAAGCCTATTTAGAGGTCTGTGGTGTTGAAAGGGTTAAGCTTCTGATTAAATCCATTTTCGTTTGTATAGCTATACAATATAGTCCATATGCCAAAGGGGGTAACCTAACTTTGGAGTACACACAAAATATTTTGGTATCAAGTTGTTCAGGAAGATGTCCTCTCTTAGAATCTGTTGTATGACACTTTGTCACCCTTGAGCATTTTGAAATAATCCAAGATGGCCGCCAAAAATTATAAAGCGGTCTATACCTTTGTATTTCGTCTTAATAGTTATTTCACATACCCTAATTCATACATAATGGTATGACTTGTGTTATTATTGTATTTATAGACTCAAAAGTATTTATAGGCAGGTTCTAAATCACAAAATGGCCGACAAAATGGCCGCCAAAGTATGAAAACTGTATATTTATCACTGTTTCAACAATGGTAAATTGGACAATTGTATATTCAAATTTTAGCTAATAGTAGTGACTTAGAATATAAACTAATATTTCAACTTAACTTTTCAATACATGTTGTAGTATTCAAAACAAATAGTATACATGTACCCGTAGCCTTGAACATGATATCATTTGAATATAGTACAAGGTATTGAAGTCATTTTTTTTTTAACAATGCACATAATTATTGACTAGATTCACATATATTGTCAAATCATATCTTTGTATTTATTATACTGTTTATGTTTTGAATACGTACACAATATTTATTATACATTTTCTATTTATACACACGTGATATACACTGTGTTGTGAAACGAATATGTTCAACTTTCTGTGTCACTTTCAGAATCGCGATTATCACTGTCATCGTCCAATAATGCTTCTTTCGTACACTTGTTTTCACAATTACTAGTTTCATTACATTTGCAAAATATTGTACATGCTAGATTTGTAATACATCTATTTGTAATACAAGAAGTTTCAGAACTACAGCTACAGCTGATGAGCTTCATGACGCATGGTGGAGCTGGTGTTTTGTTGTCTAGTACTGTTACAGGAACAAGTACTTTTGATGGTATGTCTTTTCTCCATCCAAACTGCTCAGCATCAAGGTCTGGTCGAATGGGATCCAGTGACGACTTCCATACACATGTTTGAAAATGGGCCTGCTTGACATTTTCTCGAAATGACTCGGACGTTGGTGAGAGTGTCTGAAGTGTTGGCATCTTCCTCATTGCTTTTCTTCCAACCTTTGTCTTCCAAACTTCATAACATACATCAGACATGCTATTTCCTGCATTTCCATAGCATCCAGCGATGAAAGTGGTGGCTTCGGTTACTACCTCATCAGTGTTACAATCAAGTTCACCTAGAAGTCTGATTTCGGTTCCCTTTTCTAATTGTTTGATAACCTTGAGTTTGCCAATACCGGTCAATCTCGCTACGGTGTCGCATCCTGTAAGTGCATGGGCAGCTAGTAAACTTGGTATGATCAATTGGTGTTTTGCTGCAGTTGCCTCGATATCGACCATCGTCCGTTCACCACTAGTACCCTCCATCAACATCATGGAAGACAATTTATTAGTCAGGGAATAGAAGTGAAGGAGAAGCACGAAGCTATCAGTGTCGTCACATATAACTTTAACACATTTGGCCCCTTGTGTTGCGGCATATATTGCTTGTTGAGTGATGATAACATCTGCTTCCTCATGACTTGTTCTTATATCATAACGGGAAACAGGAACACCCATTTGTATTTCTAAAGGAACATCAGAAGATCCAGTTATCATCAAACTGTTACTAGATCCAGTATATGTGAGCGCTATCTGTGTCAGGTCTTCACATATTAGGTTTTTCAACTGTACCTTATTCTCTGTATTTGTGAAGACTGTCGATTGTTTTGGTAATGGAGTTTCGTGTGTCAACTTATATGCTATGGATTGCGGATCCGCTCTTCCTATTCTCGTGCAGCTCTTGATACTGTATTGGAAGTATCTATCAAATACCAAGAAGACATTGCTTGTGCGCAAGAGTAGTGATATGTAACTCCAGAATCCATTTAAGTAGTTTTGAATAGTACCAGTCTTTGGCCAGTGAATGCACCACAAAATTGCGCAACCATCAACCACGACCTTTCTGCAAACGCTACTTAGGCACGCCCCCCATAGTTACAGGTACTCGCTGTAACCACGCGAGACAAGCTATCTAACAAAATGGCGTCTAACGCAGTCCTGCATCGAGTTAATCTAGATAACATTCCGTCGAATTTCTCGGTTTTATTTCACCCAGATAAGAATATCTCGTTGAAAGCAAGAAGGCAAGGGTTTTAGGTGAATTCAGGTGATTTCGTATAATCCCTTGTTCGTCTAATGGTAGTTTCGTATACTAGTGCATTCGTATAATCACAGGTTCGTATTTTATATATATATAGTACTGCACTATACAGGCCCATTATAATAATGCTAGTATTAGCTATTTAGGTAATTAGACACAATTATGAATGGGACTATGTAGCCGTGTGTTTGCCATACCAGGAGTGATTATCTATCTAGGTGTCAGGCCACTAATCAAGATTAATTAAAGTGAATGGGGGAGAATAAATAAATCATTCCGCATTTTCGATGATTCCAACGGTGGCACTTATCGCAGCTAAGAACATGCATACGGCTGGAAACGTGACGAGAGCAAAAAACGCATGGAAAAATAGACGCCATGGTTGTAATGAAATTGATGTGAAGAGCATGATATGTATACATGATTCAAGGGCTTGGACATATGGCACGGCTCAGCTCTAACGCTGATAAAACATGGGCATACAAGCCAGCATCACAAATGTTTGAGCCGACCAATCAAGGTGTGAAAAATAATATATTCTCCAGTAATTGATTAATTTGTCAACAGCCCATCTCGTAATAGACGTAGGTGTGAAGGTTATTTCTCTAAAGTACAGATATACGGATGAGGACGTGTTAAGTGTTCGTAGTAAATGCTTGCGCAGTCAACGGAAATGAAATATGCCACCGTCTTGAGAGACTCGACCCTATGCCTCCTAGAAGACTCGAACATTAGGCCCAAAAACTGAACACCAGTACGTTCACTGAGCTAATATGGGAATCCCACAGCTCTGCACATGCATGGGTACTATTACTACTATCTGATCCCTAGTCCACCATCCACGACAATATGTATGAACCACATGTATAATCACCACTATACTCACATATCTCTTGTGAACGGTAGATCTATTAATGCACAATATATTTTCGAAATATTTTATTATGCATAAATAAATTAACTTACTTTTGTGCAAATATATCTGTTTGCATTAATTTTGGATGTATTCAGCTGATCGTTTGGTCGTTCACACAACTTAATCCACCTTAGACATGTTTTCAAGATTTGTCTTAGGTTTTGAAAATGGCACGAATTTAACGTCACCTATCAATCGATCTGGATATCTACATCACTGCCACACAGCCCGTAACTACATCTTTTCACCATTGTCAATGACAGACAGCATTAATTAATTTTAAATATTTTTCAAAAAATAATTTCAGATCACGATCACTCGTTTTGTGATGTCTTTGCCATATTTCTATCATTGTAAATGGCCAAAGGCAATATAGTTGCTGATTATGCCAATAAATTTGAAACTTTGAAACTTGTTATCAGATTTGATTAAAATGTTACTACATAACTCGTTTATCTAACAGAACGATAAAACAATGACTCGGTGTAGTAATCAATTATATAATTATGTGCACACATTTTATAATTGACCAATTAGCACAATCAGTGCTAAATTCCGATGTGAAATACTTTGATCTTGATAGCAGTGGCCCCTATCGGGTATTATAACTCGGCGGTCTCTGTGATGTACCGTTAGTGGGTAAGTTGTTGATTGCTCCCAATAAACAGTGTGACACGCTTAAATTTGATTGCTGTGTTTGTGAGAAAAGAATGACTATATGGGGTCAGTCGGTGTTTTTATAGATGCATTGTTTTTAAAGCAGCTGTCTGGTATTTTGTGGTTCATATACACACTTTTAGATTTGTCCAAGGATTTTGAAATGGGTTGAATTTAACGTCGATCACCAGGATATCGACTAATTTTGTACTATAACTAACCCACACACCAAAGCTACACATTTTCAACATCATTAAAACAATTTTAAACCCGTATTTTCGATCAAATTCACGCCTTTTCCAATATTGTCTACTCGTTACTAGTGTGTCTAATATGCATTGTTTGTCTAACAAGATGGCGGCGATAAACCGTTGCCGGGGGTGTGCGCGAATGGTGCGATGCGATTGGCTAACGCAAGCTGTCAATCAAAATCGGCAGAAAGGTCAAATTATCTGGTTTCTCAGCTGATCTGGTAGGCTGCGTAATCTGGAGTTTCTTCTTAAGGATACATTATGAAGTTGCTATCCTCATGTCGCCATTGTCATCGAACATAGCTGTGGGGACTGGTGCAAGCTCATGAGACATTATGTCTTTCAAATCCACTGCTCTTGATGACAGTAGTCCAATAACTCGGCTGTAAATCAATTGTGTGTCATATATAATTGCAGTTTCATCAATTTTCACATTCTTCTTATTAATCTTCATTGTGATGGTTGCATTAAACCCTTCTGGCCAAGAACATTCAAACATTTCCATTTGTTTATTCCCTATTGTCACAGCATTGTCTACATTCACCAGGTTTGAACTGATCTTCCCAGAAACAATATTTACTACTCCTTCAGGATGTTCGTCGGATTGCATGGGGTGTATTGACATTTCTAACTTCTTGCGAATCTTAATACGGTCTTCACTATCAGCTTCTATGCGGGCATTTCCCTCCTCTTTATGTTTAGTGACAGTGGTAGACGCATCAGTATATCTCATGCGTTTGATGTCTTGCAAGAGAAGACTCTGGTATGCAGACTTAGAGCCCACCGCTTGACAGATTCGTCTTTCAAGGTGATTCCAATAAGACCACCTGGCCCATGTCCATACGTCATAAAGGTTGTTTCAATAAACATGTCCGACCACAGCCCCTTCCACAACCCGGTCTGGTGTCTCATGACATGTTCACCGGCAAGGAAATTAGCCTAACTTTCGGGGTGTTTTTCCATTGATCGTAGGTAATAGAGACCATACCTGGCATAATTGATGTGTCCTGCTGCAAAGAAATATGGCATCATGGCAGTTACTGCAGTCAGGTGGAGGGCCCATTCACCTTCACGTTCTGCTCGGATGAACAACATCATTATCATGACTGGCTTTATAAGACAGTCCAGCCAAGTTGGCTGTCCGACTTTGTGCTGCTTTGTTTTGAAGTCTTACAAGGAAACACATCAAATAAAATAATTTGTGTCACTCATAATAAATATCTTCTTTTTGTACAAAGTTACACATACCACCTGTTCCGTAGGATATACATTTTTACATATTTATTCCTTTTTTATAGTGGATGTATTATTTCCTAAGTTTGACTCATTTTGATAGATTATGAAATATAGCATCACAATTCCATTTAGTTCCAGTGATTGCAGTAGGTATTTTGCATAAATAATTCAAAATGAACAATTTAAAAAAAAAAAATTCAGCAGCCATTTTGGTGGCCATCTTAGATTTTGATTTCATATGCACGTATTTATAAGATACAAAATACCCTAGTAACACAAAACACATTACTTTGCACATTTCTATATCCTCAAAATAACATAACTATGAAGATATATAAAGATACAGACAGCATCAATATTTGGCGGCCATCTTGGTGGCCATCTTGGATTATTTCAAAATGCTCAAGGGTGACAAAGTGTCATACAACAGATTCTAAGAGAGGACTTCTTCCTGAACATTTTGATACCAAAACATTGTGTGTGTACTCCAAAGTTAGGTTATGCATATATATATCACTGGCTGGCATCTAGACTAATAGATATGTACTGTACATAATGAACGAATAAATATGTTTAAACCAAACGAGTAACTTAATAATCATATTATATTATTGCGAGCTTCAATTAGTTTATGCATTCCGGGACACTTAAGCTGTATTTATTTATTTTACAACGATTGCGAAGCAAGTTTTAACAACTTATATTAATTACTCTCGTTGGCGCGGATGTAAGCGTATATGTGGTCAATCATGTGGGAGGAAATCGGACTACCCGGAGAAAACGGACATATTTAGCTAAGACTATTCTGGGGTTACATGCAGTTATCTGCAATAGCTTCATACAGAGTTCTCACTAATTCTTGCGTTTGTGGAACAAATCGTTGGTTGGCACATTAGCTTCATATCAGTGAATACTTACATGCGACTACAAAGCGGATCTGCATTGTGATGATTTATGAAACATAGTACATGTGATGCGCTATGAGTCTTGAAAATGGCAAACGAGACACGGAACGCTGAGCCTAAGGCAATGGCAACATTCAAGTACTGGCTAAATAGCAACAGGAAAAGACCACTGTACAATGTTAGATCAAGAAGGCACCAGGTACTCCACGCCCGACTACGACTATGATGTAATTATTTGCTCTACGACCTTCATAGAAAATATTCACCGATCCTCATGTGTGCGCATGCGTGTCTGTCGAATCAATCAGTCACTTCCTTCTGGGCTGCTCAATGTACAATTTTCAATGTCGACAACTGATCACTGATGGTCACGGGTTCGAGCCCCCGCTCAAACCGTGCTTCTTTATATGAAAATGTTGGCAGTTTCTTACGGAGGTTGGTGCACCAGGTACTGGATTAACCGATGGAGCCTGCCCAGGAAATGTGCTGCTAGGTAAACTGCCCATCGCTCGATAGGCAACCGGAAACACCTATCTAGCAAATGACTGTTTGTTATATTTTATTGAATATAAAGGAAAAACGTCGCAAAGGGTAACAATGGTTCTAATTAGAAGGTGTCCTCATATTCAGTGTGTATTGCTTTGAACAAATATTTTATAAACTCTAGGATTATGGGAGTTTATAGTGTTTATACGTGCGCATGTTTTATCACTTTGCAAGGTGCATGTGACCTCATGCCTACGATTCCCTTTGTAAGTCATTATTTGGACATGGGCGACACTCAAAACAAGGAGTCAGCATTAATGTTGCAACCGTCTGGTATGCATTGTGTGTCCTGAAGGCTGCCAACTGTCAAAGCACTCGTATACAAACGTATATGTTTGTTTAATATATGAGTATTCTATGTACAATGAGAGACATCGGTCAGTTACTGCCCCTGAATACTCTCTAAAAGTATGTAGGTCCTGTTAAGTGGTTTCCTCTGTTTTTATCGTTGGTTCCTTTGCACAACATGCTATCAATTTGCTTCTACTTTCTCATCATATAATTATTATGTTACTATATATTGACAGATATCCTATACTGTATCCAATGAGTAACACATCTGTAAATTGTTTTATCAATTACCTAGCATGATTTGGATAAAATCACATTTATCATAACACAACATCTGGTTATGGAACAACTGGATTCCAACTGAAAGGCCCGCTATACATTTTGGGTTAAATCGGACTTTATCTGCCAAGGGAGGTAATAGAAAAGCCAGCGAGGTCCCTCATTTAATAATGATCAGATACTGGTTCTGTAAAATGAATAGCTGTGCTGTTTTGCCCGCCTGTCTAGTGATACTAGTCGATTCCCTGACAAGCACCTCCATGTCATACTCGGTATTGAGTGTTGGGAGTATCATGGATAGATGGAGATTCAGATTTACCTCCCCTGAATTGTTTTCCCTCATTTGTTTTCCAGCGAGTCCCGTTTTTACCACACCAGACTGTGTTTAGGTGGTTCTACAATGTAAACCCCATTGCCAGTGACACACACACTAGTTTATGGCGTCATAATGTAGGTTATTTCTTGTCTTTCTTTATATAACAATAATATATTGTAGTTTCGTGTAATTTTCCACATGATGTTCTTTAAACATTATTCGATTCGCAACCTGTCTAGTTCGTACCCAGATATCGGACCACACTCGTTCGTACATTTTAGTATGTGAATATCATCTATTTACGCACCAATTATTGACTGTCTATGGATCTCAGTATATATCTAGTTGTTAATAAATAAGATGAACCGAACTTCTCAGAAATAGTTCCAATTTAGATGAATTGTATAATAATATACTTAACAAAATTCCCAATCGGTCGCCTGGTATTTTAAAATATTTGGAGCCAATTAATAACCATACAATATAAATGTGTTCTTATTGTCATTTAAAAACGTATTTTATCAGAAAAGATGATACAGAAAATCATGAATAACGATCTGTAATAAAATGAAGTCGTGATAGCTCAGTGGTAGCGCGTTCGCTTCACGTGCGAAAGGCCCGGAGTTCGAGCCCCGCTGGAGCCGTTACGATTGTGTCCTTAGGCAAGGCATTTAAATTCCACATGCATCTTCTCTCTCCCTCGTGGCGATGGATTCCATCAGGAATGAGGTCTCGAGAGTGATTAGTATAAGTTATAAGAACTTGTTTCGCAATCGAGCTAAAATAAATTTGTATTAACTAATAAAATGATATGAATATTGATAATACGTTGTTATTATGTTTGCTCCATCAGGTGACCGATTAGGAATTTAGTTGATTGTATATGCATTTTATATGTCACTTTTGAATATAGGATATTAAATATAAGTTATAACAATAGTCACCAAGCTAATATTGTAAATTACTGTATTACAAATTCATAATATTTAAGAATCGTGTATATCGCTGTACAGTATGTATGTTTGTTATACCATATGACATAATTTGGTTCATCTTGACTCTGTTCATATTGAATAAAATAGCTTGAAGGACATTGCTGTATATCCTCTTAGATAACACCCATTTTGCGGCAAAAACAAGTAAATAATAGAGTAGGGTACTATTTCTAACACTGTTCAGTGGGCCAATAAGGAAACAGGAACAGTTCATTTCATTCCTTATTTATTATTTCGCGAGAAAAAGCACAATAACTGAAAAGTACAACCTCAGAAATGATGCGTATGAGCAGATGGCGAACAAGCCCTATGTCGAACTAACAAAACTAATTCCGAATGACAAACAAGCCCTTTGTCGAACTAGCATAGATTAATGCCAAAGACCGATTTTTTAAACTGTTTTAGTTATATAAATGATAGCAGACGATATTGCATAAGACAAATATATATAGTACATGGTAAATCAATGATGCCGTATATTAAGTAGATTAATGTATTTATATAATACATTACTATTTATATATGACAATAATAACATTTCGTGCAAATATGGTTTGTTTTTCATATATTTTGCACACATGGACAAAAGTTATTAACCGTTAGCACTTTGTAAGCGAAATGAGCAGATGTGTAATATTTTTCTTATTTTTACTAGAAAGCATGCCTTATCTTTTCCTTATTTTGAATGAAATGCCAAGCCCTAGTAGCCACTCGTTTGGAAATGTTGGTATAAAACTCGCCTTTAGACTCACTAATTTAATAGCAACATTCCAAAACTAGTTTCATAAAATATGGTATGAAATGACCACGAGTGTATATATTCACCCTCGATGTATGTGTGATCCTTCGTGTGGGAGGAAACAGGAGTACTCGGGAGAAACCCCACATTCCTAATTTGGCCACACCATCTCGCATACTTCCGATGAAATTTGGAAACATTTCTACGACCGACGAACACTGAAAGCCGGCTACTTCCATTTCAAAAGTGTCTGCAGGCCTTTCGAATCAGGGGAGTTAATACAATTAACTATATAATCGTATTATTCAGATACTGGTATATCTTTATTTTTATCAGTTGCATTAGCTGGTATATCTTTATTTTTGTCAGTTGCATTAGATAGTACTTTCGCCTTTCTCGTATAAGCAGAATCAAACGTCATTGCTGTACCTGTACCCAAGTCATTTGCACATACATAATAGCATACAGGTAGCAGTATTTATTAATTAACTATATAATATTATCTGCAACTTCATTTGATATTCCAATAAGAGAATTAACTCGTCCATATCGATGCTTAGCTCGACCAATATGGGATTTACACGGTTTGTATGAAAATGTCGAAATCTGATTGGTTGTTGGAGCTCGGCCTGTGTGAGATTGCCCAGCGGCATTCATCTACAGCCACCATCTTAGAAACATAACTCGTTCACTTTATAACCTGAATCGTTAAACGAATCAGTTTGATATGTGTTACCATTACTGACTATTAAAAATATTCTAATGTCAATTAAAAAATGTTCATTTAATTTAGTAAATGATTTCATATTGACCTTGTTAGTGGGAATCAGCCTGTCATACTGGACATCGGCTGTCGTCCTCGGTCCAATAGGACCGGCTTTAAAGTTTAAACTTTATTTATTTTACAACGATTGCGAAGGAAGTTTTAACAACTTATATTAATCACTCTCGTTGGCGTGGATGAAAGCATATGTGGATATTCGTGTGGGAGGAAACCGGAGTACCCGAAGAAAACCCGCCTGTCTGATCTGGCGGCCACCTGTCCGAGGATCGAACCCGAGTTCCATTGGTGAGAAGCGAGCACGCTAACTACTGCGCTATTCGGACCGGCTTCATCCTACACGCAAGGCCAATATGAAATCACTTGATTCATAAAATTATAGAATAAAATAACTAATATTATGGAAATAAAAAACTAACTGCTGAACATAGCATTGCAAAATAAAATATGTATCCAAGATAATCAGGCAGACAGAATTTCTCGGCAATGAGTTTATTTGGCAATTTTGTTCTAGAGTCATTAATCGGAATGCCGTCACTATATGTACATTATGTGCTAAATTTCATTTCCGGGAAGCAACATTTCACAAAGCTGACGAACACGTGTTCCATGAACTCCAGAAGTGTGATGAGACTTGCGCCGATAAACAAACCAATATATCCGCCCAAACTTGCTGAAATAGATAAACAAGCCAATATATCCGCCCAAACTTGCTGAAATAGATAAACAAGCCAATATATCCGCCCAAACTTGCTGAAATAGATAAACAAACCAATATATCCGCCCAAACTTGCTGAAATAGATAAACAAACCAAACAAACCAATATACCCGCCCAAACTTGCTGAAATAGATAAACAAACCAAACAAACCAATATATCCGCCCAAACTTGCTGAAATAGATAAACAAACCAAACAAACCAATATATCCGCCCAAACTTGCTGAAATAGATAAACAAACGAATATATCCGCCCAAACTTGCTGAAATAGATAAACAAGCCAATATATCCGCCCAAACTTGCTGAAATAGATAAACAAACCAAACAAATCAATATATCCGCCCAAACTTGCTGACATAGACAATATAAACCAAGTCAATGCCGACCTAATGTTACTGAAATAGAACAGAACAGAACAACATTTTATTATCAGACTTGTACATAATCACATAATACATAATATATATATTTACATCACGTGAGTTGTTAGTTACATATTCAAGTGTGTTCATTGTATTAGTAACAGAGGATGAACATTATATTTAAGTAGAATATCGTAATAATATCAAGTACATTTAACAAGAAGAAACAAGTTTATTAGATACAAATGATTATGGTTTTTTGTCTTATCATAATTATGTAAATGGAAATTATTTATCAAGGAAGACATTGTACTGTCGTTAGAGAGTTTCTGAGGTACAAAGCTCTTCAAATAATTTGCAAATTTAAATAGGATTATAGAAATAGAAGCCAATATATATTTTATTGTTTGGGGAAACAGGTCTGATCTATCGTGTACATAGATTATTGAGAGATTGTATAACAGTTTCCGTGTTCATTTGTTGTACACAAGTATGAGGTAAAAATCAACTATCGTCGTCAGATGCTCTGGAGATGGTGCTTTAAAAATGAAACTGATGTATTGTCGTCGCATTATGTAATCCTGTTGCAATGTTATGTCGGTACATAGCCGGATCAGTTGTTCAGTGGTTAACACTATGGACTGCGAATTCATGTATCGCAGGTTCGACCCCCCAGTCTGACACTAAGGTTCGATCCCCCCCCCGTCTGACACTAATACTATAAACATTCTTTCACATGGGACAATAAACCGAGGTTTCATGTATCGATGCTATACACCGGACATGTACAAGAACCAGGTGTTGTGTGTGAGGGATGTATCCTGTATCGGTGCTATACACCGGACATGTACAAGAACCAGGGATGTATCCTGTATCGGTGCTATACACCGGACATGTACAAGAACCAGGGATGTATCCTGTATCGGTGCTATACACCGGACATGTAAAAGAACCAGGGATGTATCATGTATCGATGCTATACACCGGACATGTAAAAGAACCAGGGATGTATCATGTATCGATGCTATACACCGGACATGTAAAAGAACCAGGGATGTATCATGTATCGATGCTATACACCGGACATGTAAAAGAACCAGGGATGTATCATGTATCGATGCTATACACCGGACATGTAAAAGAACCAGGGATGTATCATGTATCGATGCTATACACCGGACATGTAAAAGAACCAGGGATGTATCATGTATCGATGCTATACACCGGACATGTAAAAGAACCAGGGATGTATCATGTATCGATGCTATACACCGGACATGTAAAAGAACCAGGGATGTATCATGTATCGATGCTATACACCGGACATGTAAAAGAACCAGGGATGTATCATGTATCGATGCTATACACCGGACATGTAAAAGAACCAGGGATGTATCATGTATCGATGCTATACACCGGACATGTAAAAGAACCAGGGATGTATCATGTATCGATGCTATACACCGGACATGTAAAAGAACCAGGGATGTATCATGTATCGATGCTATACACCGGACATGTAAAAGAACCAGGGATGTATCATGTATCGATGCTATACACCGGACATGTAAACGAACCAGGGATGTATCATGTATCGATGCTATACACCGGACATGTACAAGAACCAGGGATGTATCATGTATCGATGCTATACACCGGACATGTACAAGAACCAGGGATGTATCATGTATCGATGCTATACACCGGACATGTACAAGAACCAGGGATGTATCATGTATCGATGCTATACACCGGACATGTACAAGAACCAGGGATGTATCATGTATCGATGCTATACACCGGACATGTAAAAGAACCAGGGATGTATCATGTATCGATGCTATACACCGGACATGTAAAAGAACCAGGAATAATACATATAGTATATCTTGTAAACTGCGTTATATACATGTTTCAGCTTTAATTAAGCCATTTAAATTATGCAGTGTTCAAATCACATCTATGGGGAAGGCCACTAACTAATGTTGTTAGAACTTGTAATTTGTTTGTAATTGTTGCATACATGTATATACTGCAATACAATATGATCAAATCAGGAACCATGGATGACTGGGGGTTTGGAGCAACTTCTGTATCCACTATCCTCCAAACAATAAAAGGTCCAACATACGTCTGATGTGCCACCCGGATTAAATTGCGGGCGACGATAATAAACATGTATAAAACAACTGAACAAAAGCGAATACTTACAGTATAGATCCTCCTTAGTAAACTCCAGAACTTGTTCGTGTCTAGTTACGATCTTAATATCAAAGAACACCCTTAACATTAGCAGTTCGTCCCTACAAATATAGCATCAAATGCTATAATCCGGTTACATACAAATGCTATAATCCGGTTACATACAAATGCTATTATCCGGTTACATACAAATGCTATTATCTGGTTATATATAATTGCTATAATCCGGTTATATATAAATGCTATAATCCGGTTATATATAAATGCTATAATCCGGTTACATACAAATGCTATTATCCGGTTACATACAAATGCTATTATCTGGTTATATATAATTGCTATTATCCGGTTACATACAAATGCTATTATCTGGTTATATATAATTGCTATAATCCGGTTATATATAAATGCTATAATCCGGTTATATATAAATGCTATAATCCGGTTATATATAAATGCTATTATCCGGTTACATACAAATGCTATTATCTGGTTATATATAATTGCTATAATCCGGTTATATATAAATGCTATAATCCGGTTATATATAAATGCTATAATCCGGTTATATATAAATGCTATAATCCGGTTATATATAAATGCTATAATATGGTTATATATAAATGCTCTAATGCCATCATTTGACTTGACTTGACGTCTCGACAGTTGGCAATGTGTGTCTTTTGATAAATAGGGTGAGCTATTTTATACCATTTAAGAACAATACGATTGATTTATCGTAAGGATTAGTTAATCATCTCACAGTGTATATATATATATTATATATTATCTTGTATTCCTCAATTTCTGAAGAGTTACATACAATCATCAAGAAAGATACAAAAGTACAGAACATAATTATAAACACAACTATAGATCAGGTACGAATTAGAATATACATACAACATAACATACATACGTACAGATAATTAAGAATGAAAAAAACAATACAATATCATAACCTTGGCCTAAGATCAAGGAAAGTGTCAATAGTTATTCTCGGGCTTAATAATAAATATACAACCATCTAAAACAGCATAAGGATTCACGAAAGCGAAAATGGTACATTATGAAGTACATGGTGATATAAATAGTATCGTTTTGTATCACATATATGAACACATTATTTTCGTTTATTTTATAATGCTATCGCATAAACTTGCTTAAGAAATGAAGCACTGGTGCACAGAAAGTCTGAATACTGTTCCGGATGTATTAATCTGGCAATGTCTTTGTCTATATGTCCTAGTAAATATTTCAAGAACGCAGGTCGTGATATATTTTTCATTAACATATATAAGTTATTAGAGAAATAGTCATGTACATGGTTCAGGTAAATGCTTCTGAGGTTATCTGATTTAACAGTATCGCATTCATAAACAATGTGGAACAGTTCATCAGATGTAATGGTGTTACAGTTTAAGCATGTGATAGGCCTACACACAGGTTTGCAGACTTGTTTTGCTGTAAAAGACATAAGTTCGATGGTATTTCAAGTGCTACACGCCACATGCTGGCGGGGATAAGTTCATCGTGGACGTCTCTGAATCTTGTAAATTCAACACGGGAAGCCATTCTCAGTGACCAGTTTGTCTGTTCGTAGACCGTAGTTTAAGACGGATTGTTTACATATTATCTTCCACCGTTGTAAGACGGATTGTTTACATATTATCTTCCACCGTTGTTTCCCAGGAAACATATTATTCAACACAAATTCAGTCAGAAAACGTACTAAGCCGTATTTCTCAAGAACACCGGCGATATCAGACACAAAACCTCGATTGCGCGCTGTACTTTTGTTATTGTATTGATACAGTCTGTAAATGAACAACTGCAGTGCAATGTCTGACGATTTTAGACGACACAGATAGCCTAAAAAGCTAAGCTTTTGTAAGTCTATATACGCTTCAATGGAGGTGAAGCCAAGTAGACCATTCACCATGTCAGAACGGGTTAGTTGTGGAAGATTCTGCAATCGTTTGAGGCAAAAATGGTGTGTTGCCTCAAGATGGCGCATGTCGGACTTTGTTATATGATTCCATAGTTCGCATCCGAAGAATGATCTTGGTAGAACAGTTGATGTATATAGTTTTGCCGCCGTTATTGGGTTTAAGCCGTTAGCGTGAATTCCAGAGTGTATGAAACTGAACAAAGTACTTCTAGCTGATTGTCGTATATCATCCACACTCGCTGGATTTTTTCTAGTCTTGTGCTGAACAACACCAAGATGTTTGTATTGCTCAACTTCTTTAATGCAGGTAGTGTCGTAAAACAATTTAATACTTTCCTTGCAATGACGTGGCTGATTGTGAACTAAGACTGCGCATTTGGATGCATTGTATAAGTACCGCCATTTGATGGAATATTGTTTGCAGATTGAGAGCAGTTCACATAGTCCGTGTTTAGTCAACGAAATAAGCACCATATCGTCAGCCTGAGTTGGAGCACAAAGGTGTATATTATTGATTGACATGCCATGTATTGAGTTGCTTAGGGTGTGTAGGAGTTCATCGATGAACACTGTGTATAGAAACGGAGAGCAGATGCTTCCCTGACGCGTTCCTTGCTTTATATCGAACGGATCTGATAAGTGTCCGTGGGCCAAGACGCGACTGGAAGCTCCATGAAGCATTCCATTGAAAGTTCTTAGAGCTTTGCCTTTAATACCTAGTGTATACAATTTATGAAGAATACCATTGATCCATGTCATATCAAAGGCTTTCATCGCATCCAAGAAACACGTGTACATAACGCTATTACGTTCATAACAATAGTTTTTCACTTCTTGGTATATGAATGACGCGAGTTTGCACGATTTTCCCTTTTGGAACCCATGTTGGAGTGGGTGTAATTTATCATTAATATTTTCAGTTTCAATTCTAGTCAGTATAACTTTTTCAAACAATTTGAATATCACTAGTAATAAAGATATAGCTCTATAGTTGTTCGGGTTTGTTTTTGATTTACCGTTTCCCTTATGTAAAGTAATTGTTATACTTTCTTTGAAGTTATCTGGTATAACTTCGTTGCGTAATATCGCGTTGAAGAGATTCACAATGCAACCGATCAATAATTCACCGCCGTGTTTTACATGTTCATATGTTATGTTATCACGTGATGCACTTTTACCGTTTGGCATTGTAAGGACGATTTTAGATAGTTCTGTTATAGTCACTGGATTTGTCAAGTTGTACTCGGAGTCAATGTCATCAGTTTTCAGAAAATACTTTACCTCTCGATCAATTTTGAGACAAAAATCCTCATCAAAGTTAGGCTCGGTCGAATATGAATACAAGTGAGCAAAATAATTTCGCCAACCTGTCAATATTTTTTCCGGTTCATTTACTAGTTCATCATTAAATAGCATCTCGTTACACGCACGTTTACTGTTTTTATTTTTTCGTGAGTTTATCACCTTCCAAAATCCCTTTTGGTCCATTTCCGCTAATTTATCTAAACGTTCATATTCGGTCCGTTCAAATGTATTTGCGGCGTTTCTCATTTTACTTCTGAACTTGCGCTTTTCTAACTTATAGTCAGCGTAAGCTTTCCCACTTCTTGGTCGTCCTTCACTTAACCATATTGAACGAGCCAATTTCATATTTTTGTGATATACTCTCAACATTGGTGACCAGTATGGTTTTAAGTAATGCTTAAAAGATCTTGTTCCAACATGAATTTTAGCCGATACATTTATACAAGCGATCATTTCATCATAGGTTTCATTTACATTATCATAGTCTATGTTTCTGCTTCGTAACATTGACGTAAGTTCGTTTTCATAATTTTGAATTTGCGTGTTCGATGTCCATTTGTAGCACTGTTTTGCGAAAGGTAACGCATCTGAGTCGGAGTATGCATAAGTATGTTCAACGTTTATGTAAACAAACAGTGGTAAATGCCGCGAAACGTTCAATGGTGCGTCACTTTCTATATAGCATGATGCTATACTGGGTATAGAACCTTCATCGACTAGAATATGATCTATGAGACATGGAGCCCCATTACTCCCTGGTACAAACGAATATCTACTTCTGCTACCTAGAGTTGTTCCAGTAACAGGCTTCAGGTAGTAACGCTGGGCTATGGTTTCAATATACATGTCTCTGGGTCTTACAAAGTTTGTTGAGCCATTATAATTGAATTTGGCATTGAAGTCGCCCATTAAGACAATTTGGCTGTCATTTTCGAAGCTACTAAGCAAATCATTTAGCTGATCAACCTCTGATTTGAACACCTCGATAAAAACATTCACACAAGGTAAGTATACTTGTACAACATACAAGTTGTTCGATCGGAGTTTAACTTTAATTGCGGCTATGCGATCACTGCCAGAATCTATAACTTGGATTAAATTATTAATATCATTATGCCATAATAATGCAACACCACCGCGTCCATATTGTCTGCCAAAGAACGTTCTGGGACTGTCACATGTAATGACGTTTGAGCTATAAGAACTGCTAATATTTTCTAATACATGTGTACTTTGTTTTAACAACCAGTGTTCTGATAATCCACATATTGTGATATTTTTGTTTTCTAGTTCCTGAAGTAGATATGGGATGCCAGTAAATATGCCGGTGACATTCCATGACATAAAGCGTAGTTGCATGAATGATAGTTCTAATCTGTGACGTCATATGTATCGGGGATCGACATTCTCTTCCTGTAGTCAGACCTTTTAAGCCAAGGTCGACAGAAAACACCTTCAGGCCATATACTGGTGTCTTCAAGCAACGGTGATTGGTCATCGCTTACGACAATTTGAACAGATTGACAGTCTTGTCTTCGTGTGTATAGAAATTTAGCTGATTTGTATACAATACCCATTTCTTCCAGGAATTCTTCTAGGCCTTCCTGGTCACTGTCTTGTGCTATACCGGTTATTAGGTACGAAACCGCTTTCTTTCGAATGACACCTCTAAATATGTGGTTTTCTCTGTTTCGGTAGGGTACATTCATTTCAACTGAACGGCTACATTCACCGGTTACATTGTGGGTAGGTGAGTCGTTTGTGATTATTTCTGGTGAGATAATTTGCTGGCGTTGGCTTGAACGTCCTTGGAGATCCTGTAGGTCTCGAGTTGTTCGCGAAGTGCCGGTTTCACTCTGTTGGGGTTTTGCTGAGTAGAGCGAATTGTGACGTGGTGGAGAATTTTCTACCGGACGTTCCAATGGAAACTTGCTAGTACATACGTTTTTATTTTATTACTGATAGCCTTCTCTAACATGATTTGCAGATTTTCGTTTAGACTATCGAATTTCGTGCATATCTCCGAGGTGAATGACTTAAACGCCTTCTCTATTGTGTTACATTGTGCATTTGTGGAAGTTTGTGAAATCTTCGTCTCCATAGTTTTCAGTTTTGCATCAAGTGCTTTCGCGAAAGTTTGATCGACACTCTTGGTACATTTCTCAGTTGTCTTTATGTGTTGGTCAATCCTTTCGTTAACTTCGTCTACTTTCATTTTCATTGTATTTTTACGTTGTTCATCGCACTCACGAATATTACAGATGCTGCTCGAGTTGCTCTGTACATTCTCACTTAATTCGTTGATTTCCAATTGCAAAGAATTGCGACTTGTTTCTAACTTTTTGAACTGGCGTGCAAGTATTTTGAGACCATTTGAAAACTTTGGACTATGCTCAGAATCCTTAATATTAAAGTTTTCGATGAGAACTTGGGTACACGTGTCTAGTTCAGATTTCATTATACGTAGCTCTTTGTTCACGTTAGATGCTAGTGAGCTAATATTCCTCTTTGTTTCGCTAGCCTCGGTCTTTAACAAGTGCACCTCGGACTGCAGGTTAGCAACATTGTGTTTCAGCATGTTCATATCGTGGTGTGAATCTGCGTTTGCTCTGGGAGTTTGACTGTTGTCAAGTACGGACTGGTACAAGTTTTGCGACTGAGTTTTGAACAGAAAATTTATATCTGATACATTTCCGCTCAAGAATTGATTGAGCATAAAACAATCTTTTCTCAGCAATTGAGCATTTTGGTGATTTTCGTCTATCCTTCAGGATGCCGACTGGTGGGTTTTCACACCGTTTTGCGCGTGTTGCTACAAGCTCAGATCTATAATTTGATACTAATTCTTCACTCGAGTAAGTGTTTTCGAGAAGTCTGCTTATATAATTATGTATCTTTTGGTAAGTTATACAAATCATCATCAAACATTGTTGCTGTGAACATATTATTGGCACTCTGTGGTTGACCACAGTGGATATTACCATCCTCGCCGATAGGTGGCGAGGCTGTGTAACTCTGCCCGTCACAATTCATAGCGTCATCAGAGTTAGCTCCCTTGTTACCACAACGTTGATCCGGGGTTAAGTTTGTAGAGACAACTGTTTTCAAGAATGTCAGGTCATTATCATGATTTATAATATGTTGTTTATCTAGGTCTAGGATTGTATAGTCAGGATCCATAATTTGACCATGATTATCAAAAGAGAATGCTTCTACCTCTTGGGTATCTACCATGTTGTCGGATTCCATACTTCGTTAGTTTCCGTGGATTGTCCGAACGATTATAATATCCGCCGACGGCAGAATCTATATCCACAATTCAATACCACATAATCCAGGTAAAAAGTGTTCACTACAGGTAAAATGTCACACAATGTACATTTCACAATCTTGTCATTGTTTGCCTATTGTCTATCGAGAATGCTCCATTTCTCGTTAACTAGATTACATCATTCTATTGTTTTTACATACACGCATTTATCATTTGAAAACGCGCATTCCAGTATATTTTTTCCAACTTTTCAGTCAATATTTTAAGAAATATAATCCAATTTCTGAGAGCTTAGAAAAACATGACTGATCACAATCCGTATCCATAGCCATAATCAGAATTCACTAGGCTAAATTTATCTTGACGTAAAACATCATATTTTGATCAGCTGATGGAAAAACGGTGCTCTGTAGCTGATATATCCAGTTTATCGTATTATCTGCATACTATCAATATATTGTGTAATTTCCCATGGTTTGTCCATGTCGTGTATGCATTTTGGAAAACTCCCATCCTAAATATACTTAGTTACATGTTAAGTTTTACGGGGCTATATCGCCGGCGGACAGTCAGCGACCGTAACCACTCGACCACGAAGGCGGACCAAATATATTTAGTACAAACCATGTATATTAAGTACTAACTACATTAACTATAATTTAGTTCTCTAAGCCACCGAGTGCAAATCCATATTGTATGCAAAGAACGATCAGCTATAACAAATCTACGGACATCGTATATGACTAGGTTGCACATGTCTGTTACACGGATTATGCCCTTAACCCATTCAACACCAAGTAACTCACATGGACTGGTCCATGATATTCATAAACCAATAAATGAATCAGAAAATCACACTTGGACAAGTTCATTTATCAAAATGGGTAATTATGTCTAAAAATAGTCATATCACTGGCAAAAAGTGCAGATCCTGATGAGACGGCTCGTCACGAGCCGGCTCATCTGGATCTATTCTTTTTGTAAGCCTATTTAGAGGTCTGTGGTGTTGAAAGGGTTTATACCAAACGACTTTATTGCACCTTTTTTATACTTTATTTATTTTACAACGATTGCAAAGCAAGTTTTAACAACTTATATTAATCACTCTCGTTGGCTCGGATGAAAGCGTATATGTGGTCATTCATGTGGGAGGAAACCGGAGTACCCGGAGAAAACCCACCTGTCCGATCTGGCGACCATCGTACCATCTCACACTTCACTGTCCGAGGATCGAACCCGGGGCGCATTGGTGAGAAGCGAGCGCGCTAACCACTGCGCTAATCGGACAGCCATTGCACCTTGTTATTTGCTATGTGAATATTACCTGGTTATGACCTATATAGTAGTATATGTTTGAAACGCTTTGCAATAAGGAGTCTGTCTTTATACTGGACTATTAGTACTGCAGCAATCCTGGGTTAACACAGGGGGTGACCGGCACCCAATTTACCACATAGGTTTGAATATACCAAGTTGTTCATTATGGTCTCTAGTATAAGGAACTGCATGTTTGCTATATACATGTAATTATAAATAATTAGCAAATGGGTTGGGCCACAAGTCTTAACACCATTAGTGATTGGCCCTCCCTACAGCTTAGTACATATGGCCACCCGAGTGCTCCTTCGTGCAGTACATCAGGCACCCGGATGGAACCAACGACCTTCTACAAACCAAATGGATCGCTTCTACATGCTAAATATATTAATCATTAATTAATTAATATCATATTAAGTACAGTATTTGGAAGAAGGCAATGGCTAAACATGTTACCAAAGTGCAACAAGAAATAAGGCCAATGCACTTACATTTAGTTTATTATATTGTTAATATTATTCATAAACGAGCCTCTGCTGCAAGCATACTGATCCCATTATGGAGATCTGAATCACAATCGATGATTCATTGGTCGAACATGTGAATCGCATTAAGAAGTATATATCAAATTATATTACTACTCTAGCATTATAATAGATTAATTTTCAAACACATGTTTTCTTATGACATACCAATAGCTTTGTTGTAGCATTCTATGATTTGAAATGGGTTACACCCCGTCTCGTTGCCTGTAAAGTACACAATTAGGTATAATCTCTGATGATAATGATAATATATTCGGGCGCGGTCCAGTTATAAAGTGGTAAACATGTTGGTTTCACGGTAAGGAACGAAACCAGGGATGGTACTATACTCCGGATATGGAACGGAACCAGAGATGGTACTATATACCGGGTATGGAACGGAACCAGAGATGGTACTATATACCGGGTATGTAACGGAACCAGGGATGGTACTATACACCGGGTATGTAACGGAACCAGGGATGGCACTATGCACCGGGTATATAACGGAACCAGGGATGGCACTATACACCGGATATGGAACGGGACCAGGGATGGCACTATACACCGGATATGGAACGGAACCAGGGATGGCACTATACACCGGGTATGTAACGGAACCAGGGATGGCACTATACACCCGATATGGAACGGAACCAGGGATGGCACTATACACCCGATATGGAACGGAACCAGGGATGGCACTATACACCGGATATGGAACGGGACCAAGGATGGTACTATACACTAGGTATGGAACGGACCAAGGATGGTACTATACACTAGGTATGGAACGTCAATGCTTCTGGACATTGAGCATCTTTAATATATTGCACTATCATCCGAATCATAAAATTACAAAATATACTGGTTGAAGCTAAATATAAAGTTTAAAATATAAATCAATTTCGTCGGTTAAGTAAAACATATGACTAGATTCGTGTATCTATAGCAACCATTCAATTGCTTTAGACTGCATCACAGACGCAGGCGATATTTCATGTGTCGGTATATTTCATGTTCTATGTATCGTCAGTGGAGAAGGCTTCCATCGACACACTCTGGAGCTATAGAGAAACTTGCAGATGGCGCCAGTTCGGTTCTTTGCAAATGCTACACAACAATAGATTATTGCAAATCATAGTATGCCCAAATGTTATATCATAATGGTCTGATCGCTATAAATGATAGAGTGGACATACACTATTATACCAATTACTGACCTTTGATAGGCAGGTAAGGCCAAACCTTGCAAGCAAGCAAGCACGCACGCACGCACGCACGCACGCCAGGTCGTCGACATCAAATCACCATGGAGCCTTTGTAACAGGCGTGTTCAGGTCGTCGACATCAAATCACCATGGAGCCTTTGTAACAGGCGTGTTCAGGTCGTCGACATCAAATCACCATGGAGCCTTTGTAACAGGCGTGTTCAGGTCGTCGACATCAAATCACCATGGAGCCTTTGTAACAGGCGTGGTCAGGTCTTCGACATCAAATCACTTGCTCTTCACCGATATAGGTTCGAATCCCTCTTTCATGTGAGGAAGCTACCCAACTGACTAACGGAATGTCGGTGGCGCCTGAAATACTGCTCGGAGTGGCACCCGGGTCCGTCCTCTGCCAATAACGGCTAGACAACCACCATATAACCTAAGCTGTTTTTGAGACTTTAAGCCTAAGCTACCAAAAAACAGAAGAGGAAACTATGCACTGAGTATTTTTCTAATCATATTGCCATTATCGTTGACTATGACCCGGCTCTCGGCGAGACGGTGTTGTACAAGTACATTATATAAATGTAGCTACATACATTTCGATATATATTTACTATTTGTTAATATTGACTACTAATATACAATATAATCTTACCTCCTGCTTTCGTATAGACAAGTAGTGCGAAAAGCCGGGTCCCACTGCCAGAGCTTGTTCTATATCTGGTTCCTCGCCTTTATCGTGTACTAGCACCTTACAAAATCACAAAATAGAAAACCGATAAATGCTATGAATGTTGAAGTAAGATTCAACCACCAGTTTGCTTCTCAAATTATAATAGGTTTAGGGTTAAGCAGATTGAGCCTGGATCTTTTATGTAAAGCCACCCTATTAAAGATATATTCTTTGGTCGAGTGGTTAATGTCGCTGACTTGAATATTCCACTGTAACATATCATCACTGATGGCCACGAGTTCGAGTCCCGCTCAGGCCGTGTCTCTTTATATGAAAACGTTGTCAATTTCTTACGGAGGTTGGTGTACCAGGTACTGGTTAACCGCTGGAGCATGCCCAGGAAAGGTGTTGTTGTATGTAGTAAAAATGTACTAATATAAGTAAGTTTTCAAGAAAATTATTGTTTAGACTGAATAAGAACATGACTGGATACGCTTAACAGAATACTAAAAATGAACAAGAAGAATTGAGAAAAATATATGTAGTTGTGATCAATAGTACAGCCCGTGTCTTATTTATACGAAAAAAGTTGGCAGTTTCTTACGGAGGTTGGTGCACCAAGTACTGGTTAACCGCTGTAGCATGCCCAGGAAAGGTGTTGTTAGGCAAACTGTCCGTCGGTCAAATCGACAACCATTAGCGACGTTAAATAAACTTTTAAATTAAAAAAATTATATATAAAACTATCCTATAAAAGAACTATTTCAATTATTAATCAACATGTCACTTTCATGAAGACTACATTGAACTAAGAATATTTTTTGGAAGTATCAACTAATATAGTTTACAATTCCACAGATTTTTTACTTCATATTAAAATATTTATATTGTATTTTCCAAATATACAAATGGAAAGGTTGCCATGGTTTCATAGTAAGCTTCTACTACCTTGAATCCAGCACTGGAAGAGTCGGATATAAAGTACTTTTCTTGATTGGTCCAGAGCTCGAGTTTCAGTCCGTAATCACTTCCTGGTATTGTTGTCTGGAATGACTTATTCCGTCTGCCAGAATTGAACGTATGACAGAAGTACGTTCCGGTAAATCGCCCCTCCAGCACATCACTGCAGTTCTCGAAATAGTGTACATCTAAAGCACATAATTTGAACATCTCTTGCACTGTCATAGCGCTTGTTGTAAATATCTTCCTCAAGCTCACATTGCGGGTATACTCCAGTCCAGGGTATTCCATCAATGCCGTCTTGTTTGGCATGAACATGTAGAGATTCCTCAAGATTTCCCTATCCCTCACGTCACGAACAGTATCATTATGAATCTTGTTTAAGTTACAAATTGTCACCGACGGGAATGCCAGTGTTTCTTCGAAGTGAATGGTTTCCTGGTTAAGGGTTTTGTAGGACAGGTATCGATTCAGTTGAAGTAGGCATCCATCGCATACAGAGTACAGCATGTAGACAATAACACCAAGCCATATGATTCTGCAACATATTGCAGAGTACAGGAAATAATTTTTAAAATTGTCAGCTTTGTTTTCGAAGTTGTTATTCACATTCTATCATTATGATCCTATGTTGAGAAATATTTTCTCTTATGAAATATTGTTGCGAAATATTTTCTCTTATGACATATTGTTGCAAAATATTTTCTCTTATGCAGAGTACAGGAAATAATTTTTAAAAATTGTCAGCTTTGTTTTCGAAGTTGTTATTCACATTCTATCATTATGATTTTATTTTTGGAATTTCGATGTTTTTTATTCAAACAATTGTACATATTACATAGTTATATACACAAACAACAATTGTACACTAATGGTATAATACAAAAGTTTGCTTTTTAATAAATAAGCTTGAGACTAACTATTCCATCAATAAAGCGTTGTTCAACGAGACTGAATTTGGATTATAACAATTGTCAAATGAATTTATTTTTGTTGTGTTGCGGAAAGGATTCCTAATTAAAACAACAACATATGTGTAATTATGATCCTATGTTGCCAAATATTTTCAAAAAATGGAATCGGATGTAATACCAGTGTTGATAGAGCACATGTTGCGCAATAATTGTGAACTATTAACTACATATGTAATTAAAACGCCATTAGACCGGTCAATTAAACGTTCTAACCCGACGGGAGTGTAAATGTAGCGCATACTTATACAAATTAATTTGAGTTCGATTACGAAACAAGTTCTTACAACATTGTATTAATCGCTCTCGAGAGCTCAGTCTCACCGACATAAGGGAGAGAGAAGAGGCAATGTGGGATTTAAGTGCCTTGCCTAAGGACACACTCGTAACGATTACAGCTGGACGTGAACTCCGGCCCCCTGCACAATCGCGACTCTCACTGTAACACACACGTACACGCAATGTAGAGAGAATGTTTGAATATATCAAGCATGAAGATTTATATTCTACTATTTAAAAAGATGCTTTGAACATTACTAAGCCAAATAATGAACGTTTTAGAAATCTTTCTTAAATGCAGGTCACACTTGTTGAATACCTCCCTTATAGCACCAAAACTGCACATTCTTTCCACACTACAAAACTTTATATGTCAGGCGGTGCAAAGAACAGACCGTTAACCTAATATGGTTGTTATACACGTAAATAGGCAGAAGTGCACTCGAATGTAGTCCCAATAACTAATATAGTTCATTTTTCTTTTTGGTAAACATGCATTTTCATGATAGGCAGTGTATAGATTTTGTGTTTTTTGCAAACGTATGTGACTTGAGAAGACTTCAGACTAGATGATGTGTAGAAAAGATGTGGTATAAGAATTCAGGCCATTGCAAACTGAAGGTTGGTCTACATTATTATTTGGTGGAGGAATACAGTGTGTAAACAGATGAGCACTGGCTATGCAAACCATTACTATTGGGAGATTCTTGCTGTTTTCAGTTTGATGTAAATACCTCTCCACAATGATGTGGTATCAGAAGAAATGAAAGATTGAAAATATAATTGTATGTTTTCACTTTTTACTATGTTTATACTAGGCAATTTATTTGTTGTTTTACAACCATAAACTGATAATAATTATAATAATGTATATATTATTATTACTACAATATTCAAAATCGATTGTATCATGATTGTTGAAAATACAGTGAGGTAGTCGATAGTTATTTCTGTATGTGTTACCTTCGTATAATTCTAGATTTGGAATTGAACACAACGTATATTCCATGAAAGGTTGTTCGCTCCCCCCATTCCTGCCACTGGTGCCGAAACGAAGCAAATGGGGATTGCCGGGTTTGTTTGATGTCTTTATTGTTTTCTCCGCGTTCAACATCAGTCGCATTGTCATCTTGCTCTGTGACATTCTGTTCTGTTTTTCACAGTCAAAATATGAAACAATATTCGTAGATTATTGATATGTACTATTACACACATGCCGTGAAACGAATTTCATATGTGTACACAGTCAAACCTGTGTTAGTGATCATCTCTATTAAGCAGCCAATTTCCATATTTGCAATATGTTGTTTTTATTATACATTTACCCTCTATTAAGCAACCACCTGTACTAAGCAGCCACTTTCTGTGATTCCCTTGGCTCTCTGCTTAAGGTTTGGCTGTATTTGATCAAATCGTTACTATCTCGTAATCACTTACTCTATGTTGGTAAAGTAAATCGACTTTCTAACTTACCTTGGTAAAGTCAATCGACTTTCTAACTTACCTTGGTAAAGTAAATCGACTTTCTAACTTACCTCCGTAGTCCCATATAGACCCGCGACCTTCGTAAGCTACATCTTGTAGACCCGTATTTCCTCTTTCGCTAGTCAATACATTTTCGCTTGTAATTTTAAAAGAAGACATTCTCCTGTTGCGGTAAGACAGATACAATGTACACCTTGTCTAGATATTTCCAAGAAACCAACGTCATATAATGTCTCATCAATTAACGATTAACATTTCCGAACCGTCCTGTCATACTATTGAACCTTTTATTTTATATTTTCTAACACCATTAACATATAAGTGTTGTCATATGCTGGTGTATTAGACAATGTTTACACTAATCTTGTTCTGATAGTTCACACCAGAACAAAGTAAATACAACAACCTGATCAATGCTGATATACATTTATTGTTAAGGGAATGAATGGCCATTTCACATCTTGCTGTGCGGTATGAGTTTCTTATCGCCACTGTTACTGAAAATACTTAAACGTTCATACATTATAGGCCATTGTTCCTTGATATACAAGCTTACATATTATAAAAGTAACGTTCATACATTATAGGCCATTGTTCCTTGATATGCACACTTACATATTATAAAAGTAACGTTCATACATTATAGGCCATTGTTCCTTGATATGCAAACTTACATATTATAAAAGTAACGTTCATACATTATAGGCCATTGTTCCTTGATATACAAGCTTAAATATTATAAAAGTAACGTTCATACATTATAGACCATTGTTCCTTGATATACAAGCTTACATATTATAAAAGTAACGTTCATACATTATAGGCCATTGTTCCTTGATATACAAGCTTACATAATTATTATAAAAGTAACGTTCATACATTATAGGCCATTGTGCCTTGATATACAAGCTTACATATTATAAAAGTAACGTTCATACATTATAGGCCATTGTTCCTTGATATACAAGCTTACATATTATAAAAGTAACGTTCATACATTATAGGCCATTGTTCCTTGATATACAAGCTTACATATTATAAAAGTAACGTTCATACATTATAGGCCATTGTTCCTTGATATACAAGCTTACATATTATAAAAGTAACGTTCATACATTATAGACCATTGTTCCTTGATATACAAGCTTACATAATTATTATAAAAGTAACGTTCATACATTATAGGCCATTGTTCCTTGATATGCAAACTTACATATTATAAAAGTAACGTTCATACATTATAGGCCATTGTTCCTTGATATACAAGCTTACATATTATAAAAGTAACGTTCATACATTATAGGCCATTGTTCCTTGATATACAAGCTTACATATTATAAAAGTAACGTTCATACATTATAGGCCATTGTTCATTGATGCACACTTACATATTATAAAAGTAACGTTCATACATTATAGACCATTGTTCATTGATGCACACTTACATATTATAAAAGTAACGTTCATACATTATATCCAATAACTGTTTCATATATACATTTGCTATGTTCAAGTTGAATATACGTACATAGGCGGACGTTCATCCAATATAGTCCCAATAACTAATAATTTAAACGTGCATTTTTCTTTTTGGTAAAAAATGTATTTTCATGACAGGCAGTGTATAGTTTTGTGTTGTTTGAGAACTTATGTGACTTGAGAAGACTTCAGACTAGTCGATGTGGAGAAAAGATGTGATATAAGAAGTCAGGCATTGTAAACTGAAGGTGGGTATACTGTGATATTTAGCGGAGGAATACAGTGTGTAAACACAGTGACGTCATTCACAGGTGACCCAGCTCACCATTACAATTGTGATATTTGTGATGTTTTTCAGTTTGATTTGAATACCTCTTCACAGTGGATGTGGTATCAGAAGAAATGAAAGATTGGAAATATAAATGAACAAACTGTATGTTTTTACTTTTTACTATGTATTATTACTATAGGCACTGTGTTTGTTGTTTTACAACCGTCCCGACTTATTATAATAGTAGCATTCAAGCATCCCGACTTAATATAAAAGTAGCATTCAAGCATCCCGACTAAATATAATAGTAGCATTCAAGCATCCCGACTAAATATAATAGTAGCATTCAAGCATCCCGACTAAATATAATAGTAGCATTCAAGCATCCCGACTAAATATAATAGTAGCATTCAAGCATCCCGACTAAATATAATAGTAGCATTCAAGCATCCCGACTAAATATAAAAGTAGCATTCAAGCATCCCGACTAAATATAATAGTAGCATTCAAGCATCCCGACTAAATATAATAGTAGCATTCAAGCATCCCGACTAAATATAATAGTAGCATTCAAGCATCCCGACTAAATATAATAGTAGCATTCAAGCATCCCGACTAAATATAATAGTAGCATTCAAGCATCCCGACTAAATATAATAGTAGCATTCAAGCATCCCGACTAAATATAATAGTAGCATTCAAGCATCCCGACTAAATATAATAGTAGCATTCAAGCATCCCGACTAAATATAATAGTAGCATTCAAGCCTGCTATCCAATGACAGACTAAGGCTAAGAAATGAACAGGCTATCAATTTGAGCTTGATAGCAATACACTATACAATAATTGATTTTCTCTAAGTATGTATGCAATTAGCACTCACTATGACAAAATCATAATTTATAAAAATTATTAATGTGTTCATGTTTACAATCGTACTTAATACATGTATTTAATTAGGGTATAGATAGCCGCTGGTCCAATTGTGTATATGTTTTAATTACAGCCATAGTTAATATAGATTTTATTCTTTATTTACGTCTCATCAATTTACAACAAGCAACATTCAATATAATAAAAACATATCGATGTACATTGCCACTCAATAATGAATTATAAGAGACAGTAACAATTCACAATATAACACGATTCAACATATAAGTTTCTTAAAACTAGAGGTTGATCCAGACCGATACTCTCACAAACTGAAGACAATAGTCAAAATGGTGACGGGCACATTGCCACCATTACACCACAGCTGCAAAACGTGGCGTGAGGGACCATATATGTGAAAATCCCATCATTCCCTCACGCCCTGTGTAATGCCAGCCATGCCATCACCATGTGCAACCGCTATCAGTGAGATTCTCGGTCCAAAACAAGACCTATGCTTAGATATACATTTGTTAAATCTAAATTGCCTACGTTAATCTTATCTAAGAAGTGCTTAAAATATGTATTAAAACACTGATATTGAAAAAGAGCACTCTCGCGCTTATTAATTAAAAAATGGTATGAAAAACAATTATCACCTCTGATCAGATCAGTGGTGAACTGATTAGCATAGACTATTTAGTTGGCAATAAAAAACGTATTCATAGCATTAAGAAACAAATGAGATACATTATTTACATGCTAAATATACAATTTACAATCTATGAACTGCATAACACACTGATTTTATTTACACGTCAAAAACCGTCGTTTTTGGAGAATTTCAAAACAGGTTTTGGCACATAATCTTATCAGTTCCTTGCTGGAGAAAATTAAAACAAACTTTTCTGAATCAGAAAGATGAATAAAATTACCATAAATACCCATTGTTTTTCTAATAAGCGGTAACCTAATATCTTCATATGTACAACATTGCAAAATAACATGTAGTTCATTTTCAACGGAGTCACAGAATGGACATTTCCTTTGATCTACACTCAGATTCTCGTACCTGTCCGTCTCTATTCGTATTGGTGCAACACCACAGCGAAATTTACTCAAAGCAGCTCTATGACTAAGAGGTAAACACATCATACAGTAGTCTTCTACTTTGAATTCTGTTTTAAATAGCTTATACAACCGTAATTTATTTCTACCTCGACCCGATATACCAACATCTCTATTAATAGATGTAAACCAGTTTAATTTGAATCTAGCCATTAGTTTACTTTCCATTGAGAATACTAATGATGATGGCTTAGGCTCGGTAATATTTGCAAACATACTTAAATTATTTTCATTAAATACTTTTACAATTAAATAATGCCAATTTTTACATGAAACATTTGCCTTAGAAGCCACCCAAAGTGCTATGCGTTTGTTCATGCGATGTGTATCCATTGACGATATTTTGGACCAGAATAAACATATGCTTTTCCATTGCCATACAACAGTCGGTTTCCAACCCATTTCTCCTGCAATGGCAGTATTTGGAGTGTATTTGCCTACACCCAAAAAGAACCTCATTGCTCTGTTATGAACTGAATCTATACATGAAAATGTTTTGAAGCCCCATATTGGTGCACTGTAATTTATAACGGGCAGCACTGTAGACTCATAAAGTTTGGTATATACATCACATGGGACACCCCCTAGAACGTTACATTTGGCAATTAAGAGACCAAGGGCACGGCTAGCACTTTGAGCTACTGCTTTAGCCATCATGTTATAATCCACATGTTCACTTAACAACACACCAAGATACATATATTTATCAACAACTTGTATTCATTTAATACCACATATAAAATTGACGGTTGTTCTCTGTACCGATTTAGGACGAAAATGTACAATATTACTCTTTGAGGCATTGACATTCATTTTATTTAAAATACACCAGCTATTCAAAGCATCTAATACTATTTGTAGATCAGACTCCGATTCGGCTAGGACAATATCATCTGCATAGAGCAATATACATATCTTTTCATCGCCAGCATTTATTCCAATATCAAATGATTTCAGATAAACTGTAAGGTCATTAATAAACAAATTAAACAGAAGTGGGGATAGAATACAACCCTGTCTAAGACCACAACTAACATTAAACCACTCTGTCTTGAAAGAATTAACTCTTACACAAGATTCAACACTGCAGTAGAGTGACGTTATGGCCTTAAACATTTTACCGTTAATTCCATTTTCTAGTAGTCTCTTCCAAAGAACATTTCTATCAATAGTGTCGTAAGCTTTTTGAAAATCAATAAATGCACAGAACGTAGATTTTTTATGCTTTTTACGTGTGTCTAGAATGTTTGTAAGAGATGAGATATGATCAATAGTGCTTCTAGACTTTCTAAAACCATTTTGTTCATCCTCAATCTTATCATTTTCCTCAGCCCATACTGATAATCGATTGTTTAAAATAGAACAGTACAATTTATACATCGATGATGCAAGCGATATACCCCTATAAGACATAGGATCACGTGGGTCAGTGGTTGTAGATTTAGGTATAGGGTTAACGATACATCTACCCCAGATAGTAGGTACAATACCATTGTTAAAACAAACATTGAATAGCACATGTAGAAATGAAAGGGCAGTGTCATTTTTGAGAACCTCGGCTGAAATATTATCCATACCACAGGCTTTACCTCTTTTGGCACCATCAATAGCTTTCTGAACTTCAAAAATAGAAATTTGATGATTAAATGAGCTGTCTATATATATGTATTGAATGAGGGAATAGATAGCCGCTGGTCCAAGTTGGTACACTTGACGTGCAGTGCGTGTACATCTTCATTAGTAGGCCTTCATCTATTACTTTACTAGTTTTAGCTGCAACTGTAATTATCTCAGTAGCATGTGAAAGTACATGTGGTAAAAAGTTGATATTTCATATATAAAAAAGTAAAGTAAAGTGTTTGTTTATTATAGTGTCACCCCTATTTAAAGGGCCAGCCATTTCTGACGTATGAGACACCTCATTTTATGAACATCAGTACTTCCCGAATTCTATGCTTATATGCCAGGCTGGTAGGCAATCGGTAACCATTATTTAACTAGCTGGCGGCTCACCAACCGGCCATATCAGAACGAACCCCTGACGAGCACTAGGCCACGGAGACCGAGATATATATCAAGCATGGAATTGTGTTTTGTATCGTTCCAACATATTCAATGTTCCCTAATCACCCACTACTACTATCCATATCCTGTGTATAATTGTGTATGTTGTTTCTCAAACATGGTGGTACTGTTGTCCGACTTTGTGTTATGTATTTTATGTAACTATGTTTGCGATTTCACTAATTAATAAAACTTTAGGCTTAGTTCAATGAAATAATATCAATGTGCACCAGGATTCTCCTAGCCTGTACGTGGGTTCCAGTCTGTCGATGTTGTCACTTATTTACGTCTGGCAATTAATATTATGAGAAAATTCATACGGCTCAATTAATGGTCTCGATGTTAAAATATGTTTATATGACTGACCAGGAAAACTATATCAACGCCTGTTCACAGGCTATTGTTCTCCCTACGTCGAGGAAACGGGCTCCCTTCCCTTTTCAAATTGCTATAACCCTGTTTGAAATTTACAAAAAGAATTGTAAATTTATTTATTATTTTGAGAAAATGAATAACGATACATGCTCATATTGCTCCCACAATGCATCTAATTTTTGAAACATTTACGGGTAGATTTTTTCTAGTTTCTCGGCCGTTGCGCAATGTGTAAAAAATGTCGTTTAAGTTTCTGGTACTGCTTAGTATAGGAAATACAAAATGAGCTGGACAATGGTCACCCCACAAAGAAACCGACCATATCAACAGGCGAACCAACAAATGTATTAGGAAAGGTGCAACACAGTTGGAAGAGAAGAAGCTTATATAGAGAACATAGTTGCACCAGATCAGTCATAAATATATCTGGATCAAGTGTTTTCCACAAACAAAGGTTGGAGTTCATTCAATTGATGAATTAATCTGAGCATAGCTACTATTATATAGTTGGCTGTTCGATTAGCGCAGTGGTTAGCGCTCTCGCTTCTCACCAATGCAACCCAGATTCGATCCTCGAACCGGGAAGTATGTGAGATGGTACTGTGGTCGCCAGATCGGACATATGGGTTTTCTCCGGGTATTCCGGTTTCCTCCCACATGAATGATCACATATACGCTTTCATCCGCGCCAACGAGAGTGATTAATATAAGTTGTTAGAACTTGCTTCGCAATCGTTGTAGAATAAATAACGTTTAAACGTATTATATAGCTACTGTTGTATAAGTAGTATGCGTCATATGGAAGCCTAGGATTAACTGTAATGAGATGTTTGGGTAGAAGGTCATTATTGATTATTCTTAGTTTATTGAATATGCCTTCGATCAGAAACGGAGTTATTTCATTTTATAGTCTGTTGAATAAGGTGTTCACATTTATATCTGTTTTAATTAATGTTGAATAAGGATTTCACATTTATATTTGTATTATACTCTAATGAGTCTAGATCAGTTGTGTAATAACAACTCAGTGTAGTTCATACCCCGATGGAAATTATTAATGAGTGATTCATTGATTATATTTACATTAATTATTCTTTTCAATGACACACAGACAATATAGCGCACTCTGCATTTAAAATGTTTTAGCCTATATTTGCAACTTAGACCGTGTGCCGGAACATGTAAATAGATCATCCTTGGAACAGCGTAATATGTAAGACACGTGCCTTTTCTCGCTACCTAACACTGCAAATGCGAATGCGCAAGCCCGTAACTTCGAGTGCGCATGTCAGCTGCATATCATTAGTTGGGAACCCTCATATGGAAATGTATGCAATCAGGGCATACACGTTCATCGAAGGAAATGCAATAGCGATGTAAATATTAAATGTCAAAATCGTTGCACCAAATCTGTGCACATATCGTCCTATTAAATCTGTTGGTGTTTCCGTTGCCGGTTGCCAGCTGCACCTTAGCTACACGACCAAGATACACTATTGGTTCTGCGTACTCCTAGTTTTCTGAAACATGCAGGGATTTATTGAAACATTGACGGTGACATCCGTGTTAGGAGATGTAACAGTGGAACATTCAACTGCACGTCTAGCTTTCAAAATGTAACTCACAATGTTTGTGTAACTTTACTAACCCGTCGCGCAGTAAAAACGACATTGTTTTAACACCGCTATGTCCTTCAAATTGAATGTCGCCTGCAGAAAGCATAGACACTGCTAAACAGTTTAGATCATTAGAAAAAAGATCAGGCGTACAAATCACCGATCCACTATCGCCTTGTTCTGCGAATACCTTGTCTGATCTTCCTTCATGAGTATCATCAATGTCAAGCCTTCCTTTTATGTCTCTTACATACAGCACGACATTTTTTATATTAATCTCGTTTGTGGCCCTTGCAGACAGCGTGGCATTGTTTGTATTTTCGATAGCGAGTTCGCTGTTATGTATAACTTCTGTTTGTATTGGGTCAGCATGCACGGGGTCGACTCTTTCGTCATGAATCTCAGATATAGCTGTTTCTTCTACACTATAAATAATATCCATACATATGTTAGTATCCTCTACAGGACTATTTGCAGTGATTTGAATTTCACCAATCACCTCCAGTTGAGAAGGATTCTCACCATTTCCAGCATCCACACAGTCTAGATTCAAATTTGGTAAATCAATAATGTGTTCCATCTTTCTTCTTTTGTGTTCATGATGTCCAACTTGCATTGTCTCTTTTGGCATTTGTGCATTTGGTGCATTAGTATTGACATTTTCACGAGCTTCACTTTTCTGCGCGGTATTGTCTTGTGTAGATAGTTCACAGCAAGTTGTATCCATTTCAATGTGACGATCGCGCTCATTATTCGGTGAGGGAACATTCAAACCACCATAATCTGCTGAAAAGTCATTGGGGATATCCACTAAAGTGTCGACTACAACGATGTAATCCTCAGCATGCGGACCAACTTGACTATAGTCCACAGTCATTATAGTTCCCTTTGTTACACCAGTGATTGCACCAAATTTGTGCACATATCGTCCTATTAAATCTGCTGGTGATTCCATTGCCAGCTGCACCTTAGCTACACGACCAAAATTTCGCTCTAACGATTGCTTACATTCCGTTTGTAAACTTGTTATAAGTTCAACAGCAGCTATGTCAACCAATTTACATTTATCATCACCTGTTCTGACTGTTTTCTGACGTGTGCTGAATGGACACATCCCATCTTTATATATATATACTTTTCTATTTTGGCCAATGACATGGGCACACGTAAGCCCATACAGCGTTCCATCTTTCGAAATTACAAACCCCCCAACCGTGCCTGTATTGAATTCCTTTGGTTTGCCTGTTGGACAGAGTAACTTATCTCCTGGCTCCAACGTGCTATTCATTTCCTTAGGTTTATTTAGTATGCTTTTAACTGTGTACGGCTCGTAAAAATGGTGCATTTGAATTATTGATGCAATTTCAGACTTAACTGTTGAAAGGTTTTTCAGCATTTCTTTATCCTCTGTCTTTATTTCTGTTTGTTTCTTGTGCTTAGCGGTATTGTCGAACTTTTTATATGTTCTCTGTGATGCTTTTCCCTGTGATGGATCTGATTCCAATTGTTTATCTTCAGACTTGACGTTTGCTATCAGTTCTGTATCGATATGTATTTCCAGCTTGTTGTATATTGTTCCAAGACCGTATACCTCTTTAATACTGGAAATATATGTGAAATGCCACTGAATTTTATAATATATATATATTGCATGAACCCAGTAAGGAATATACATTATCATAAACTATGAGGTTTTGTGGAAGGCAGAATGCTATTGCATAAATATATCACAAAGTATTGAAAGAAGGATGAACGCTATTGCATAAATATATCACAAAGTATTGAAAGAAGGAAGAACGCTTTTGCATAAATACATCACAAAGTATTGAAAGAAGGATGAACCCTATTGCATAAATATATCACAAAATATTGAAAGAAGGAAGAACGCTTTTGCATAAATATATCACAAAGTATTGTAAGAAGGACGAACGCTATTGCATAAATATATCACAAAGTATTGAAAGAAAGAAGAACGCTATTGCATAAATATATCAAAGTATTGAAAGAAGGACGAACGCTATTGCATAAATATATCACAAAGTATTGTAAGAAGGACGCACGCTATTGCATAAATATATCACAAAGTATTGAAAGAAGGAAGAACGCTTTTGCATAAATATATCACAAAGTATTGTAAGAAGGACGAACGCTATTGCATAAATATATCACAAAGTATTGAAAGAAAGAAGAACGTTATTACATAAATATATCACAAAGTATTGAAAGAAGGACGAACGCTATTGCATAAATATATCACAAAGTATTGAAAGAAGGACGCACGCTATTGCATAAATATATCACAAAGTATTGAAAGAAGGAAGAACGCTTTTGCATAAATATATCACAAAGTATTGTAAGAAGGACGAACGCTATTGCATAAATATATCACAAAGTATTGAAAGAAAGAAGAACGTTATTACATAAATATATCACAAAGTATTGAAAGAAGGACGAACGCTATTGCATAAATATATCACAAAGTATTGAAAGAAGGACGCACGCTATTGCATAAATATATCACAAAGTATTGAAAGAAGGAAGAACGCTTTTGCATAAATATATCACAAAGTATTGTAAGAAGGACGAACGCTATTGCATAAATATATCACAAAGTATTGTAAGGAGGAAGAACCCTATTGCATAAATATATCACAAAGTATTGTAAGAAGGAAGAACCCTATTGCATAAATATATCACAAAGTATTGTAAGAAGGAAGAACGCTTTTGCATAAATATATCACAAAGTATTGAAAGAAGGACGAACGCTATTGCATAAATATATCACAAAGTATTGAAAGAAGGAAGAACGCTATTGCATAAATATATCACAAAGTATTGTAAGAAGGAAGAACCCTATTGCATAAATATATCACAAAGTATTGAAAGAAGGAAGAACGCTATTGCATAAATATATCACAAAGTATTGTAAGAAGGAAGAACCCTATTGCATAAATATATCACAAAGTATTGAAAGAAGGAAGAACGCTATTGCATAAATATATCACAAAGTATTGAAAGAAGGAAGAACGCTATTGCATAAATATATCACAAAGTATTGTAAGAAGGAAGAACCCTATTGCATAAATATATCACAAAGTATTGAAAGAAGGAAGAACGCTATTGCATAAATATAATACAATGGACAGAACGATTACTAAATGTACATACTTCATGTTTCATTAATAATATGGAAACACGAACGTCTATAGAACTAGTATGCTACTATTGGTAGTTGTGTGCCATACATTATGCAAAACACTCCATCTACTTACGCCAATATGCCTTGTCTTAGACTGTCGGTGATTTTGGGAGCTAGTTGTTCCGGCTGTTCAACACGCAATTCCTCTATAGTTGTTTGTTTTATATATCCATTTGTTTCAAACTGTATTCTTCTCATTACCGTGGAGATATATTGCATGGACGTAAGTTTCTTCTCGGCGACGTTAAAAACGTCTTTCAAATCTGTCTGTAGACGATATAACAGGAAATCGTACTTGCAAGACTTTTGAAAATGCGTTTCGTCCTTTTCGCTGATGCTCAATGTATCGTACACCATTTGCTTCAAGCTACAGCGTGTATCCTTAGCAATGGAATCGGCTAATGCCTTTTCAAAGTCTATTTCATGCAGCAGTATATTGCATATCCATGCCTGCAGATTGTATTTCTCTGCCAGCGGACGAACAGATGCACATTTAATCACTCGACACAAAGACCAGATGGCTGAATTAAGGTCCTTCTCATCGTCTACCTGGTCTATGGCTGAATTAAGGTCCTTCTCATCGCCCACCTGGTCTATGGCTGAATTAAGGTCCTTCTCATCGTTCACCTGGTCTATCATGTCGATCAGATTCTGACTATTTCGCAAAAACCCATGGATGGATTTTCTAACCGTAGTGTCCTCTAAGATATTATCAATATCTGAACGATCTCCATTTTCAGTTAGCGCAAACAACTGCAGGTGTGCAGAGATTTCCAAAAAGCCAGTAATGATCTTCCTTTCAAGTGCTTCGGAAACCTTCATCTTCAAACTACTATCTTCAGTGTCAATTAAAATGTTGTCTGGATGCACATGCAGTGCTACGCTGTCAGCATGCAGTGCGTTTACTACGGCTGTTCGGAAAACATTTTTCTCATCCGTTGAGTACAATATGCTTGTCTTACACCTGATCAGTAACGTGGTGCTGACGTTTGTCTTCGGAAATTTCATAGGAATAGCTGTAATGATGTCAATGAGGTTCTGCAAGAAATAAAGCATAAACTCTATATTACTAACATTATATGTGATGTAAGGATAGTCCGCCTCGGTGGTCGAGTGGTTACGGTCGCTGATTTGTATACCACTGTAACCTATCATCACTGATGGTCACGGGGTTCGAGCCCCGCTCATACCGTGTCTCTTCGTATGAAAAAGTTGGCAGTTTCTTACGGAGGTTGGTGCATCAAGTACTGGTTAACCGCTGGAGCCTGCCCAGGAAAGGTGTTGTTAGGTAAATTTCCCGTCGCTCAAATGGGAAACCTGTAGCAACGTTAAATAACGAAACAAAATGTACGAATGACTTGTGAGAACGAGCACCGTTAGAGTGACGATGATTGTGTCTTTAGTCTAAATGCTTACATTGACAGACTCTTTCTCCCTCCCTCGATCTCTTTCGATCTCTCTCCCTCGCGCGCGATCTCTCCCTCGCTCTCTCTCCCTCTCTCGTTATCTCTCTCCCTCTCTCGCGCGCTCTCTCTCTCTCGTGCGCTCTCTTTCTCTCTCTCTCTCTCTCTCACTCGCTCTCTCTCATGCGCTCCCTCCCTCCCTCGCTCTCTCTCGATATATCGCTCTCTCTCGCGCGCTCTCTCTCTCTCGCACCCACTCTCTCCCTTCCTCTGTCTCGCTCTCTCCCCTCTCTCGCTCTATCCCCCTCTCTCTCCCACATTGTGATTGATTCCGTCAGGCATGATGACTAAAGAGCGAGTAACCTAAAGAGTTTAAGAAATTGTTTTGTTACTTGGCAACCTATATTTATATAAACATAAAACTTGTTATCATTGTATGAATCATTTCTACGATGTACTAAGCTAGAAGCTAACCGTTTACCTGCAAACCTTCCTCGGCCAGACTGTTTAAGAAATTGTTTTGTAATTTGGCAACCAATATTTATATAAACTTAAAAATTGTTTACCATTGTATGAAGATATTTCTACAACGTACTAAGCTAGAAGCTAACCGTTTACCTGCAAACCTTCCTCGGCCAGACTGTTCAGATTGACATTGCATATATAAACACCGATTCCTCCAGTACGAACAGCTCCTTGTTGTTTCTTCTGCAGTGCAGCGGTAGAGACCACCAAGTCATTGTCATTAATATCATCTATGCCGATCACTTTAATTTCTACGCCTTTTTCGAAAGTATCCAACAGTTTAGTGAGTTCCAGTATATGGTTGCTATCATGGAAATAGTTTGGTAGCGCACCTAAATGTATGATAAATAATTTACATTTACATAATTATGTTAAAGACAAATAACCATAATAATTTGTATCTAATACAATTGTTTCTTCTTGTTAAATGTAGTTGATATTGTACGATATTCTGCTTAAATATAATGTTCATCCTCTGTTACTAATACAATGAACACACTTGAATATGTAACTAACAAGTCACGTGATGTAAATAAATATATTATATTTTGTTTTTGTTATGTGTCTGATAATAAAATGTTGTTCTGTTCTGTTCTGCTAAAATAAATGTAGCAAAGGTTCAGATAAATGAAACCAATCAATAAGACAGCTCCATCTTACCGGTGGTACCGGTGATTGATCCGGAAGTGACACTCATGTATTTATTTTGTTTGTTTGGTTCTACGAATGTTGACAAACATTTCGGCCGTGACAAGACTCATTTTGTAAACCAATTCGATTATTTTATTTTTTCTCTCAGTTCATGCATTTACATGATATTATGAGGTAGTAATACAACATTATGTACATTTGGCGAGGGAATAAATATACACGTATCTCAATTCAATGTAAATACAATGCTTAAGCCAGATATTTCATAAACTATAACAATATTATGTGTGTGTGTTTTACGTTTATTTATCGTCGCTACCGGTTGCCCATATGAGCGACGCCTCCTGAAGAGATTAGTCATTTTAGATTTTTGGAGGATAGTGCAAATGATACAGACAGAGACCCATTCCGGAATCTCGTCTGGTTCTTGTACGTGCACGGTGTACAACACCGACACGAGAACTCGGTTTAATGTCCCATCTGAAAGACTGTTAATTTTATTAGGTTCAGACGGGGGATCGAACCTGCGATCCCTGGATTACAAGTTATAGCAACAACTTACCTGTTACCCTTTTATATCTTGCCAGTAAATCCCGGTATCTTCTGTGGAAGTAATGTATACGTGGATACACCTCCCACGACGGGAACACGTGGGAATATCCTAACACTCGGTTACTCATCTGGAAAAGGAATTAATTAATATCGTTATACTAGTTATCATAATGTACATTATAATAATGATAATAATACATGTATATCCAGTTACAGTCTACAACCGTTATGTCAAAGTCGGCTATGTCGAATTCTCGGGTTATCTACAAGACGGATCCAAGTCCCATTTCAGACACTCATTGTATATATAACTGGCTCCGTTGATATCGAATTTCGTTACATCAACTTTCGGTTATGTCGAAGTATTTTGTTCGGTCCGACGGAATTCGACATAACAGATGTAGACTGTATCTTGCTACATACATGTATATGTATCCAGTTATTGGTTATTGATCAATTAATTGTCTGTGAATTATCTCTATATACATATTTCTGTTACCAAGACTTTACTTCTGATAATATATTTCAACTTAAGACAAAGGAACACTTTGCAGTAATATTGTGAAGAGATATAAAAGTGGGCTCACAGAAAAGAGTGCAATTTTAGATATGCAGCCTATATAAGACATTTTCTGTGATGTAGCAACTAAACATTTGCCATAGAACCTGTATATATTTTGAAACTGTGTATATTTCTAAACTTCAAATTGCTGATTTCTATATTAAGTCAAATCACAATTGTTATCTGTCAACATCTTTTTCATATATATTTATTTATGTTTTGTTGTTATTGTCTCATGCTTATTTGTCACATACATACAGTGTGTACAATTATGTCTGTCTGTCCGATTAGTGCAGTGGTTAGCGCGCTCGCTTCTCACCAATTCAACCCGGGTTCGACCGGGACGTATGTGAGATGGTGTGGTGGTCGCCAGATCGGACAGGTGGGTTTTCTCCGGGTAAATTTTACCCGGTAAAATAAAGTTTAAATTTTAAAAGAATTAAATAAAGTGTGTACAATTGTAAACATTGCTCTTGTTACTATAACTAATATATGGTGACATACAGGCCGAATGATAGGTGCTTGTTTGTAATTTTGTAAATTTATGTAAAAATGTTTATATGGCAAAATGCACATGTTACAATAATAAAATATTTACATACTTACGTACTATAGTACAAGTGTCACTGTGTTAAAGGTTATATGTGTTATAAACCAGATGTGTACATAACCTCTCTAGACCTTACATGCCTATATACACAGGGTTCATTCTAGGTCAGAATTGTTGGGAGAAGTGATAAAGCGCTTGATCGCTTCCTTAAATGGTGTTCTTTAATATACTTCTGCAAAATAGGGTTAAAATGCACAGTACAACCATTAAATACCATTTGAATAGAATGAGTGCTTTATAATGGACTAGTGTATCTTACTAGACAAAATGTTTTTTTAGGGAGAAGTGGCGAAGTCAGGGTCCCTAGGGCGACAATTTCGCCCACATCGCCCTCTAAACTGATCCCTGTATACATACTATATATATATATATATATATATATATATTATGTTTTCCACTAATCAATGAAACCACATACATCAATTACGTAGAATACGCTATTTCTACATTATACTACATTATACTACATTATACTACATTATACTGCATTATACTACATTATACTACATTATACTGCATTATTCTACATTATATTATACTATACTACATTATACTACATCATACTACATTATACTGCATTATACTACATCTACACTATACTACATCATACTACATTATACTACATTATACTACATTATACTATACTACATTATACTACATTATACTGCATTATACTACATTATACTACATTATACTACATTATACTACTTTATACTACATCTACACTATACTACATTATACTGCATTATACTACATTATACTACATTATACTACATTATACTACATTATACTACATTATACTACATTATACTACATTATACTACATCTACACTATACTACATTATACTACATTATACTACATTATTCTACATTATATTATACTATACTACATTATACTACATCATACTACATTATACTACATTATACTACATCTACATTATACTACATTATACTACATTATACTACATTATACTACATTATACTACATCTACATTATACTACATTATACTACATCTACATTATACTACATTATACTACATCTACATTATACTACATTATACTACATCTACATTATACTACATTATACTACATTATACTACATCTACATTATACTACATTATACTACATCTACATTATACTACATTATACTACATCTACATTATACTACATTATACTACATCTACATTATACTACATTATACTACATTATACTACATTATACTACATTATACTACATCTACATTATACTACATTATACTACATCTACATTATACTACATTATTCTACATTATACTACATTATTCTACATTATACTACATTATACTACATCTACATTATACTACATTATACTACATTATACTACATATACTACATTATACTACATTATACTACATTATACTACATTATACTACATCTACATTATACTACATTATACTACATCTACATTATACTACATTATACTACATCTACATTATACTACATTATACTACATCTACATTATACTACATTATACTACATTATACTACATCTACATTATACTACATTATACTACATCTACATTATACTACATTATACTACATTATACTACATCTACATTATACTACATTATACTACATCTACATTATACTACATTATACTACATCTACATTATACTACATTATACTACATCTACATTATACTACATTATACTACATCTACATTATACTACATTATACTACATCTACATTATACTACATTATACTACATCTACATTATACTACATTATACTACATCTACATTATACTACATTATACTACATATACTACATTATACTACATTATACTACATCTACATTATACTACATCTACATATACTACATTATACTACATTATACTACATTAATACTACATTATACTACATCTACATTATACTACATTATACTACATCTACATTATACTACATTATTCTACATTATACTACATTATACTACATTATACTACATCTACATTATACTACATCTACATTATACTACATTATACTACATTATACTACATCTACATTATACTACATCTACATTATACTACATCTACATTATACTACATTATACACCTCTACATATACTACATTATACTACATCTACATTATACTACATTTACTACATCTACATTATACTACATCTACTTAACTACAGTATACTACATTATACTACATTATACTACATTATACTACATCATACTACATTATACTACATTATACTGCTTATTCTACATTATATTATACTATACTACATTATACTACATCATACTACATTATACTACATTATACTACATCTACATTATACTACATTATACTACATTATACTACACTATACTACATTATACTACATTATTCTACATTATATTATACTATACTACATTATACTACATTATACTGCATTATACTACATTATACTACATTATACTACATTATACTACATTATACTACATCTACACTATACTACATTATACTACATTATACTACATTATACTACATTATATTATACTATACTACATTATACTACATTATACTACATTATACTGCATTATACTACATCTACACTATACTACATCATACTACATTATACTGCATTATACTACATTATACTACATCTACATTATACTACATTATACTACATTATACTACATTATACTACATCTACATTATACTACATTATACTACATCAACATTATACTACATTATACTACATCTACATTATACTACATTATACTACATCTACATTATACTACATTATACTACATTATACTACATCTACATTATACTACATTATAC
>JABXNX010003489.1:0-31221 GCA_014843695.1 Archivesica marissinica | reverse complement strand
TTTCTCGTTAGCACGCTCGTTTCTCATTAGCACGTTCGTTTCTCGTTAGCACGTTCGTTTCTTGTTACCACGCTCGCTTCTCGTTAGCACGTTCGTTTCTCGTTAGCAATCTCGCCTCTCGTTAGCATGCTCGCTTCTCGTTAGTACGCTCGCATCTCGTTAGTACGCTCGCTTCTCGATAGTACGCTCGTTTCTCGTTAGCACGCTCGCTTCTCGTTAGTACGCTCGCTTCTCGATAGTACGCTCGCTTTTCGATAGCACGTTCGTTTCTCGTTAGCACGCTCGCTTCTCGTTAGCACGCTCGCTTCTCGTTAGCACGCTCGCTTCTCGATAGTACGCTCGCTTCTCGTTATTACGCTCGTTTCTCGTTATTAGGCTCGTTTCTCGTTAGTACGCTCGCTTCTCGTTAGCACGCTCGTTTCTCGTTAGCACGCTCGCTTCTCGTTAGCACGTTCGTTTCTCGTTAGCACGTTCGTTTCTCGTTAGCAAGTTCGTTTCTCGATAGTACGCTCGCTTCTCGTTAGCACGCTCGCTTCTCGATAGTACGCTCGCTTCTCGTTAGCACGTTCGCTTCTCGTTAGCACGTTCGCTTCTCGTTAGCTCGCTCGCTTCTCGATAGTACGCTCGCTTCTCGTTATTACGCTCGTTTCTCGTTATTACGCTCGTTTCTCGTTAGTACGCTCGCTTCTCGATAGCACGTTCGTTTCTCGTTAGCACGCTCGCTTCTCGATAGTACGCTCGCTTCTCGTTAGCACGTTCGTTTCTCGTTAGCAATCTCGCTTCTCGTTAGCACGTTCGTTTCTCGTTAGCACGTTCGTTTCTTGTTAGCACGCTCGTTTCTCGTTAGTACGCTCGTTTCTCGTTAGCACGTTCGTTTCTCGTTAGCACGCTCGCTTCTCGTTAGCACGTTCGTTTCTCGTTAGCACGCTCGTTTCTCGTTAGTACGCTCGTTTCTCGTTAGCACGCTCGCTTTCTTAGCACGTTCGTTTCTCGTTAGCACGCTCGCTTCTCGTTAGCACGCTCGTTCTCGTTAGTACGCTCGCTTCTCGTTAGCACGCTCGCTTCTCGTTAGCACGCTCGCTTCTCGTTAGTACGCTCGCTTCTCGATAGCACGTTCGTTTCTCGTTAGCACGCTCGCTTCTCGTTAGTACGCTCGCTTCTCGTTAGCACGCTCGTTTCTCGTTAGCACTCGCTTCTCGTTAGCACGTTCGTTTCTCGTTAGCACGCTCGTTCTCGTTAGTACGCTCGTTTCTCGTTAGCACGTTCGTTTCTCGTTAGCACGCTCGCTTCTCGTTAGCACGCTCGTTCTCGTTAGCACGTTCGTTTCTCGTTAGCACGCTCGTTTCTCGTTAGCACGCTCGTTTCGTTAGCACGTTCGTTTCTCGTTAGCACGCTCGTTTCTCGTTAGTACGCTCGCTTCTCGTTAGCACGTTCGTTTCTCGTTAGCACGCTCGCTTCTCGTTAGCACGTTCGTTTCTCGTTAGTACGCTCGCTTCTCGTTAGCACGCTCGCTTCTCGTTAGCACGCTCGTTTCTCGTTAGCACGTTCGCTTCTCGTTAGCACGCTCGCTTCTCGTTAGTACGCTCGCTTCTCGTTAGCACGCTCGTTTCTCGTTAGCACGCTCGTTCTCGTTAGACGCTCGTTCTCGTTAGAGCTCGTTCTCGTTAGCACGTCGTCTCGTTAGTACGCTCGCTTCTCGTTAGCACGCTCGTTTCTCGTTAGCACGTTCGTTTCTCGTTAGCACGCTCGTTTCTCGTTAGCACGCTCGTTTCTCGTTAGCACGTTCGTTTCTCGTTAGCACGCTCGTTCTCGTTAGCACGTTCGTTTCTCGTTAGCACGTTCGTTTCTCGTTAGCACGCTCGTTTCTCGTTAGCACGCTCGCTTCTCGTTAGCACGTTCGTTTCTCGTTAGTACGCTCGTTTCTCGATAGTACGCTCGTTTCTCGTTAGCACGCTCGCTTCTCGTTAGCACGCTCGTTCTCGTTAGTACGCTCGCTTCTCGTTAGCACGTTCGTTTCTCGTTAGCACGCTCGCTTCTCGTTAGCACGCTCGTTCTCGTTAGCACGCTCGCTTCTCGTTAGTACGCTCGTTTCTCGTTAGCACGTTCGCTTCTCGTTAGCACGCTCGCTTCTCGTTAGCACGCTCGCTTCTCGTTAGCACGTTCGTTCTCGTTAGCACGCTCGCTTCTCGTTAGCACGCTCGCTTCTCGTTAGCACGTTCGTTTCTCGTTAGCACGCTCGTTCTCGTTAGCACGTTCGTTTCTCGTTAGCACGCTCGTTTCTCGTTAGCACGTTCGTTTCTCGTTAGCACGCTCGTTTCTCGTTAGCACGCTCGCTTCTCGTTAGCACGCTCGTTTCTCGTTAGCACGCTCGCTTCTCGTTAGTACGCTCGCTTCTCGTTAGCACGTTCGTTTCTCGTTAGCAATCTCGCTTCTCGTTAGCACGTTCGTTTCTCGTTAGCACGTTCGTTTCTCGTTAGCACGCTCGTTTCTCGATAGTACGCTCGTTTCTCGTTAGCACGTTCGTTTCTCGTTAGCACGCTCGCTTCTCGTTAGCACGTTCGTTTCTCGTTAGCACGTTCGTTTCTCGTTAGCACGCTCGTTTCTCGTTAGCACGCTCGCTTTTCCTTAGCACGTTCGTTTCTCGTTAGTACGCTCGTTTCTCGATAGTACGCTCGTTTCTCGTTAGCACGCTCGCTTCTCGTTAGCACGCTCGATTCTCGTTAGTACGCTCGCTTCTCGATAGCACGTTCGTTTCTCGTTAGCACGCTCGCTTCTCGTTAGCACGCTCGCTTCTCGTTAGCACGCTCGCTTCTCGATAGTACGCTCGCTTCTCGTTAGCACGTTCGCTTCTCGTTAGTACGCTCGCTTCTCGTTAGCACGCTCGCTTCTCGATAGCACGTTCGTTTCTCGTTAGCACGCTCGCTTCTCGATAGTACGCTCGCTTCTCGTTAGCACGTTCGTTTCTCGTTAGCAATCTCGCTTCTCGTTAGCACGTTCGTTTCTCGTTAGCACGCTCGTTTCTCGTTAGCACGTTCGTTTCTCGTTAGCACGTTCGTTTCTTGTTAGCACGCTCGTTTCTCGATGGTACGCTCGTTTCTCGTTAGCACGTTCGTTTCTCGTTAGCACGCTCGCTTCTCGTTAGCACGTTCGTTTCTCGTTAGCACGCTCGCTTCTCGTTAGCACGCTCGCTTCTCGTTAGTACGCTCGCTTCTCGTTAGCACGCTGGCATCTCGTTAGCACGCTCGCTTCTCGTTAGTACGCTCGCTTATCGTTAGTACACTCGCTTATCGTTAGTACACTCGCTTCTCGTTAGTACGCTCGTTTCTCGATAGCACGCTCGCTTCTCGATAGTACGCTCGCTTCTCGTTAGCACGTTCGTTTCTCGTTAGCACGCTCGCTTCTCGTTTGCACGTTCGTTTCTCGTTAGCACGTTCGTTTCTCGTTAGCAAGTTCGTTTCTCGATAGTACGCTCGCTTCTCGTTAGCACGCTCGCTTATCGTTAGCACGCTCGCTTCTCGATAGCTCGCTCGCTTATCGTTAGTACGCTCGCTTCTCGTTAGTACGCTCGCTTCTCGTTAGCACGCTCGCTTCTCGTTAGTACGCTCGTTTCTCGTTAGCACGCTCGTTTCTCGTTAGCACGTTCGTTTTTCGTTAGCACGCTCGCTTCTCGTTAGCACGTTCGTTTCTCGTTAGCAATCTCGCTTCTCGTTAGCACGTTCGTTTCTCGTTAGCACGTTCGTTTCTCGTTAGCACGCTCGTTTCTCATTAGCACGTTCGTTTCTCGTTAGCACGTTCGTTTCTTGTTACCACGCTCGCTTCTCGTTAGCACGTTCGTTTCTCGTTAGCAATCTCGCCTCTCGTTAGCATGCTCGCTTCTCGTTAGTACGCTCGCATCTCGTTATTACGCTCGTTTCTCGTTAGTACGCTCGCTTCTCGATAGCACGTTCGTTTCTCGTTAGCACGCTCGCTTCTCGATAGTACGCTCGCTTCTCGTTAGCACGTTCGTTTCTCGTTAGCACGCTCGCTTCTCGTTAGCACGTTCGTTTCTCGTTAGCACGCTCGTTTCTCGTTAGCACGCTCGTTTCTCGTTAGCACGCTCGCTTTTCGTTAGCACGTTCGTTTCTCGTTAGTACGCTCGTTTCTCGTTAGTACGCTCGTTTCTCGTTAGCACGCTCGCTTCTCGTTAGCACGCTCGATTCTCGTTAGTACGCTCGCTTCTCGTTAGCACGCTCGCTTCTCGTTAGCACGCTCGCTTCTCGTTAGTACGCTCGCTTCTCGTTAGCACGTTCGTTTCTCGTTAGCACGCTCGCTTCTCGTTAGCACGCTCGCTTCTCGTTAGCACGTTCGTTCTCGTTAGCACGCTCGCTTCTCGTTAGTACGCTCGCTTCTCGTTAGCACGTTCGTTTCTCGTTAGCACGCTCGCTTCTCGTTAGCACGTTCGTTTCTCGTTAGCACGCTCGTTCTCGTTAGCACGTTCGTTCTCGTTAGCACGTTCGTTCTCGTTAGCACGCTCGTTTCTCGATAGTACGCTCGTTTCTCGTTAGCACGTTCGTTTCTCGTTAGCACGCTCGCTTCTCGTTAGCACGTTCGTTTCTCGTTAGCACGCTCGCTTCTCGTTAGCACGCTCGCTTCTCGTTAGTACGCTCGCTTCTCGTTAGCACGCTCGCTTCTCGTTAGCACGCTCGCTTCTCGTTAGTACGCTCGCTTCTCGTTAGTACGCTCGCTTCTCGTTAGTACGCTCGCTTCTCGTTAGCACGCTCGTTCTCGTTAGCACGCTCGCTTCTCGTTAGTACGCTCGCTTCTCGTTAGCACGTTCGTTTCTCGTTAGCACGCTCGCTTCTCGTTAGCACGTTCGTTTCTCGTTAGCACGTTCGTTTCTCGTTAGCACGCTCGTTTCTCGTTAGTACGCTCGTTCTCGTTAGCACGCTCGCTTCTCGTTAGCACGCTCGCTTCTCGTTAGCACGCTCGCTTCTCGTTAGTACGCTCGCTTCTCGTTAGTACGCTCGCTTCTCGTTAGCACGCTCGCTTCTCGTTAGTACGCTCGTTTCTCGTTAGCACGCTCGTTTCTCGTTAGCACGTTCGTTTTCGTTAGCACGCTCGCTTCTCGTTAGCACGTTCGTTTCTCGTTAGCAATCTCGCTTCTCGTTAGCACGTTCGTTTCTCGTTAGCACGTTCGTTTCTCGTTAGCACGCTCGTTTCTCATTAGCACGTTCGTTTCTCGTTAGCACGTTCGTTTCTTGTTACCACGCTCGCTTCTCGTTAGCACGTTCGTTTCTCGTTAGCAATCTCGCCTCTCGTTAGCATGCTCGCTTCTCGTTAGTACGCTCGCATCTCGTTATTACGCTCGTTTCTCGTTAGTACGCTCGCTTCTCGATAGCACGTTCGTTTCTCGTTAGCACGCTCGCTTCTCGATAGTACGCTCGCTTCTCGTTAGCACGTTCGTTTCTCGTTAGCAATCTCGCTTCTCGTTAGCACGTTCGTTTCTCGTTAGCACGTTCGTTTCTTGTTAGCACGCTCGTTTCTCGATAGTACGCTCGTTTCTCGTTAGCACGTTCGTTTCTCGTTAGCACGCTCGCTTCTCGTTAGCACGTTCGTTTCTCGTTGTTCTCGTTAGACGCGTTTCGTTAGCACGCTCGCTTCTCGTTAGCACGTTCGTTTCTCGTTAGCACGCTCGTTTCTCGATAGTACGCTCGTTTCTCGTTAGCACGCTCGCTTCTCGTTAGCACGCTCGCTTCTCGTTAGTACGCTCGCTTCTCGATAGCACGTTCGTTTCTCGTTAGCACGCTCGCTTCTCGTTAGCACGCTCGCTTCTCGTTAGCACGCTCGCTTCTCGTTAGTACGCTCGTTCTCGTTAGCACGCTCGCTTCTCGTTAGCACGCTCGTTTCTCGTTAGCACGCTCTTCTCGTAGTGTCGTTAGATTTCTCGTTAGCACGTCGTTTCTCGTTAGACGTCGTTCTCGTAGTACGCTCGTTTCTCGTTAGCACGCTCGTTTCTCGTTAGTACGCTCGTTTCTCGTTAGTACGCTCGCTTCTCGTTAGTACGCTCGTTTCTCGTTAGCACGCTCGCTTCTCGTTAGTACGCTCGTTTCTCGTTAGCACGTTCGTTTCTCGTTAGCACGCTCGTTTCTCGATAGTACTTTAGACGCTCGTTTCTCGTTAGCACGCTCGCTTCTCGTTAGTACGTTCGTTTCTCGTTAGTACGCTCGCTTCTCGTTAGTACGCTCGCTTCTCGTTAGTACGCTCGCTTCTCGTTAGCACGTTCGTTTCTCGTTAGCACGCTCGTTTCTCGTTAGCACGTTCGTTTCTCGTTAGCACGTTCGTTTCTTGTTAGCACGCTCGTTTCTCGATAGTACGCTCGTTTCTCGTTAGCACGTTCGTTTCTCGTTAGCACGCTCGCTTCTCGTTAGCACGTTCGTTTCTCGTTAGCACGCTCGTTTCTCAATAGTACGCTCGTTTCTCGTTAGCACGCTCGCTTCTCGTTAGCACGTTCGTTTCTCGTTAGTACGCTCGTTTCTCGATAGTACGCTCGTTTCTCGTTAGCACGCTCGCTTCTCGTTAGCACGTTCGTTTCTCGTTAGCAATCTCGCCTCTCGTTAGCATGCTCGCTTCTCGTTAGTACGCTCGCATCTCGTTAGTACGCTCGCTTCTCGATAGTACGCTCGTTTCTCGTTAGCACGCTCGCTTCTCGTTAGTACGCTCGCTTCTCGATAGTACGCTCGCTTTTCGATAGCACGTTCGTTTCTCGTTAGCACGCTCGCTTCTCGTTAGCACGCTCGCTTCTCGTTAGCACGTTCGCTTCTCGTTAGCACGCTCGATTCTCGATAGTACGCTCGCTTCTCGTTATTACGCTCGTTTCTCGTTATTAGGCTCGTTTCTCGTTAGTACGCTCGCTTCTCGATAGCACGTTCGTTTCTCGTTAGCACGCTCGCTTCTCGATAGTACGCTCGCTTCTCGTTAGCACGTTCGTTTCTCGTTAGCACGCTCGCTTCTCGTTTGCACGTTCGTTTCTCGTTAGCACGTTCGTTTCTCGTTAGCAAGTTCGTTTCTCGATAGTACGCTCGCTTCTCGTTAGCACGCTCGCTTATCGTTAGCACGCTCGCTTCTCGATAGCTCGCTCGCTTATCGTTAGTACGCTCGCTTCTCGTTAGTACGCTCGCTTCTCGTTAGCACGCTCGCTTCTCGTTAGTACGCTCGTTTCTCGTTAGCACGCTCGTTTCTCGTTAGCACGTTCGTTTTTCGTTAGCACGCTCGCTTCTCGTTAGCACGTTCGTTTCTCGTTAGCAATCTCGCTTCTCGTTAGCACGTTCGTTTCTCGTTAGCACGTTCGTTTCTCGTTAGCACGCTCGTTTCTCATTAGCACGTTCGTTTCTCGTTAGCACGTTCGTTTCTTGTTACCACGCTCGCTTCTCGTTAGCACGTTCGTTTCTCGTTAGCAATCTCGCCTCTCGTTAGCATGCTCGCTTCTCGTTAGTACGCTCGCATCTCGTTAGTACGCTCGCTTCTCGATAGTACGCTCGTTTCTCGTTAGCACGCTCGCTTCTCGTTAGTACGCTCGCTTCTCGATAGTACGCTCGCTTTTCGATAGCACGTTCGTTTCTCGTTAGCACGCTCGCTTCTCGTTAGCAGGCTCGCTTCTCGTTAGCACGCTCGCTTCTCGATAGTACACTCGCTTCTCGTTAGCACGTTCGCTTCTCGTTAGCACGCTCGATTCTCGATAGTACGCTCGCTTCTCGTTATTACGCTCGTTTCTCGTTATTAGGCTCGTTTCTCGTTAGTACGCTCGCTTCTCGATAGCACGTTCGTTTCTCGTTAGCACGCTCGCTTCTCGATAGTACGCTCGCTTCTCGTTAGCACGTTCGTTTCTCGTTAGCACGCTCGCTTCTCGTTAGCACGTTCGTTTCTCGTTAGCACGTTCGTTTCTCGATAGCAAGTTCGTTTCTCGATAGTACGCTCGCTTCTCGTTAGCACGCTCGCTTCTCGATAGTACGCTCGCTTCTCGTTAGCACGTTCGCTTCTCGTTAGCACGTTCGCTTCTCGTTAGCACGTTCGTTTCTCGTTAGCACGTTCGTTTCTTGTTAGCACGCTCGTTTCTCGATAGTACGCTCGTTTCTCGTTAGCACGTTCGTTTCTCGTTAGCACGCTCGCTTCTCGTTAGCACGTTCGTTTCTCGTTAGCACGCTCGTTTCTCGATAGTACGCTCGTTTCTCGTTAGCACGCTCGCTTTTCCTTAGCACGTTCGTTTCTCGTTAGTACGCTCGTTTCTCGTTAGTACGCTCGTTCTCGTTAGCACGCTCGCTTCTCGTTAGCACGCTCGTTTCTCGTTAGTACGCTCGCTTCTCGTTAGCACGCTCGCTTCTCGTTAGCACGCTCGCTCTCGTTAGTACGCTCGCTTCTCGATAGCACGTTCGTTTCTCGTTAGCACGCTCGCTTCTCGTTAGCACGCTCGCTTCTCGTTAGCACGCTCGCTTCTCGATAGTACGCTCGCTTCTCGTTAGCACGTTCGCTTCTCGTTAGTACGCTCGCTTCTCGTTAGCACGCTCGCTTCTCGTTAGCACGTTCGTTTCTCGTTAGCACGCTCGTTTCTCGTTAGCACGCTCGTTTCTCGTTAGCACGTTCGTTTCTCGTTAGCACGTCGTTCTGCTTCTCGTTAGCACGTTCGTTTCTCGTTAGCACGCTCGTTTCTCGTTAGCACGCTCGTTCTCGTTAGCACGTTCGTTTCTGTTAGCACGCTCGTTTCTCGATAGTACGCTCGTTTCTCGTTAGCACGTTCGTTTCTCGTTAGCACGCTCGCTTCTCGTTAGTACGCTCGCTTCTCGTTAGCACGTTCGTTTCTCGTTAGCACGCTCGCTTCTCGTTAGCACGCTCGCTTCTCGTTAGCACGCTCGCTTCTCGATAGTACGCTCGCTTCTCGTTAGCACGTTCGCTTCTCGTTAGTACGCTCGTTCTGTTAGAGCTCGTTCTCGTTAGTACGCTCGTTTCTCGTTAGCACGCTCGTTTCTCGTTAGCACGCTCGCTTCTCGTTAGCACGCTCGCTTCTCGTTAGTACGCTCGCTTCTCGTTAGTACGCTCGTTTCTCGTTAGCACGCTCGTTTCTCGTTAGCACGTTCGCTTCTCGTTAGTACCTCGCTCTCGTTAGTACGCTCGTTTCTCGTAGCACGTCTTTCTCGTTAGCACGTTCGTTTCTCGTTAGCACGTTCGTTTCTCGTTAGCACGCTCGCTTCTCGTTAGTACGCTCGCTTCTCGTTAGCACGTTCGTTTCTCGTTAGCACGCTCGCTTCTCGTTAGCACGCTCGCTTCTCGTTAGCACGCTCGCTTCTCGATAGTACGCTCGCTTCTCGTTAGCACGTTCGCTTCTTGTTAGTAGGCTCGCTTCTCGTTAGTACGCTCGTTTCTCGTTAGCACGCTCGTTTCTCGTTAGCACGCTCGTTTCTCGTTAGCACGCTCGCTTCTCGTTAGCATGCTCGCTTCTCGTTAGTACGCTCGCTTCTCGTTAGTACGCTCGTTTCTCGTTAGCACGCTAGTTTCTCGTTAGCACGTTCGCTTCTCGTTAGTACACTCGCTTCTCGTTAGTACGCTCGTTTCTCGATAGCACGCTCATTTCTCGTTAGCACGTTCGTTTCTCGTTAGCACGTTCGTTTCTCGTTAGCACGTTCGTTTCTCGATAGTACACTCGTTTCTCGTTAGTACGCTCGCTTCTCGTTAGTACGTTCGTTTCTCGTTAGCACGCTCGCTTCTCGTTAGTACGCGCGTTTCTCGTTAGCACGTTCGCTTCTCCTTAGTACGCTCGTTTCTCGTTAGCACGTTCGCTTATCGTTAGTACGCTCGCTTCTCGTTAGTACGCTCGCTTCTCGTTAGTACGCTCGCTTCTCGTTAGCACGTTCGTTTCTCGTTAGCACGCTCGTTTCTCGTTAGCACGTTCGTTTCTCGTTAGCACGTTCGTTTCTTGTTAGCACGCTCGTTTCTCGATAGTACGCTCGTTTCTCGTTAGCACGTTCGTTTCTCGTTAGCACGCTCGCTTCTCGTTAGCACGTTCGTTTCTCGTTAGCACGCTCGTTTCTCAATAGTACGCTCGTTTCTCGTTAGCACGCTCGCTTCTCGTTAGCACGTTCGTTTCTCGTTAGTACGCTCGTTTCTCGATAGTACGCTCGTTTCTCGTTAGCACGCTCGCTTCTCGTTAGCACGTTCGTTTCTCGTTAGCAATCTCGCCTCTCGTTAGCATGCTCGCTTCTCGTTAGTACGCTCGCATCTCGTTAGTACGCTCGCTTCTCGATAGTACGCTCGTTTCTCGTTAGCACGCTCGCTTCTCGTTAGTACGCTCGCTTCTCGATAGTACGCTCGCTTTTCGATAGCACGTTCGTTTCTCGTTAGCACGCTCGCTTCTCGTTAGCACGCTCGCTTCTCGTTAGCACGTTCGCTTCTCGTTAGCACGCTCGATTCTCGATAGTACGCTCGCTTCTCGTTATTACGCTCGTTTCTCGTTAGCACGCTCGTTTCTCGTTAGCACGTTCGTTTTTCGTTAGCACGCTCGCTTCTCGTTAGCACGCTCGCTTATCGTTAGCACGCTCGCTTCTCGATAGCTCGCTCGCTTATCGTTAGTACGCTCGCTTCTCGTTAGTACGCTCGCTTCTCGTTAGCACGCTCGCTTCTCGTTAGTACGCTCGTTTCTCGTTAGCACGCTCGTTTCTCGTTAGCACGTTCGTTTTTCGTTAGCACGCTCGCTTCTCGTTAGCACGTTCCTTTCTCCTTAGCAATCTCGCTTCTCGTTAGCACGTTCGTTTCTCGTTAGCACGTTCGTTTCTCGTTAGCAATCTCGCCTCTCGTTAGCATGCTCGCTTCTCGTTAGCACGCTCGCTTCTCGTTAGTACGCTCGCTTCTCGATAGTACGCTCGCTTTTCGATAGCAGGTTCGTTTCTCGTTAGCACGCTCGCTTCTAGTTAGCAGGCTCGCTTCTCGTTTGCACGCTCGCTTCTCGATAGTACACTCGCTTCTCGTTAGCACGTTCGCTTCTCGTTAGCACGCTCGATTCTCGATAGTACGCTCGCTTCTCGTTATTACGCTCGTTTCTCGTTATTAGGCTCGTTTCTCGTTAGTACGCTCGCTTCTCGATAGCACGTTCGTTTCTCGTTAGCACGCTCGCTTCTCGATAGTACGCTCGCTTCTTGTTAGCACGTTCGTTTCTCGTTAGCACGCTCGCTTCTCGTTAGTACGTTCGTTTCTCGTTAGCACGTTCGTTTCTCGTTAGCAAGTTCGTTTCTCGATAGTACGCTCGCTTCTCGTTAGCACGCTCGCTTCTCGATAGTACGCTCGCTTCTCGTTAGCACGTTCGCTTCTCGTTAGCACGTTCGCTTCTCGTTAGCTCGCTCGCTTCTCGATAGTACGCTCGCTTCTCGTTATTACGCTCGTTTCTCGTTATTACGCTCGTTTCTCGTTAGTACGCTCGCTTCTCGATAGCACGTTCGTTTCTCGTTAGCACGCTCGCTTCTCGATAGTACGCTCGCTTCTCGTTAGCACGTTCGTTTCTCGTTAGCAATCTCGCTTCTCGTTAGCACGTTCGTTTCTCGTTAGCACGTTCGTTTCTTGTTAGCACGCTCGTTTCTCGATAGTACGCTCGTTTCTCGTTAGCACGTTCGTTTCTCGTTAGCACGCTCGCTTCTCGTTAGCACGTTCGTTTCTCGTTAGCACGCTCGTTTCTCGATAGTACGCTCGTTTCTCGTTAGCACGCTCGCTTTTCCTTAGCACGTTCTTTTCTCGTTAGCACGCTCGCTTCTCGTTAGCACGCTCGATTCTCGTTAGTACGCTCGCTTCTCGTTAGCACACTCGCTTCTCGTTAGCTCGCTCGCTTCTCGTTAGTACGCTCGCTTCTCGATAGCACGTTCGTTTCTCGTTAGCACGCTCGCTTCTCGTTAGCACGCTCGCTTCTCGTTAGCACACTCGCTTCTCGATAGTACGCTCGCTTATCGTTAGCACGTTCGCTTCTCGTTAGTACGCTCGCTTCTCGTTAGCACGCTCGCTTCTCGATTGCACGTTCGTTTCTCGTTAGCAATCTCGCTTCTCGTTAGCACGTTCGTTTCTCGTTAGCACGCTCGTTTCTCGTTAGCACGTTCGTTTCTCATTAGCACGTTCGTTTCTTGTTAGCACGCTCGTTTCTCGATGGTACGCTCGTTTCTCGTTAGCACGTTCGTTTCTCGTTAGCACGCTCGCTTCTCGTTAGCACGTTCGTTTCTCGTTAGCACGCTCGCTTCTCGTTAGCACGCTCGCTTCTCGTTAGTACGCTCGCTTCTCGTTAGCACGCTCGCTTCTCGTTAGCACGCTCGCTTCTCGTTAGTACGCTCGCTTCTCGTTAGTACACTCGCTTCTCGTTAGTACGCTCGCTTCTCGATAGTACGCTCGCTTTTCGATAGCACGTTCGTTTCTCGTTAGCACGCTCGCTTCTCGTTAGCACGCTCGCTTCTCGTTAGCACGCTCGCTTCTCGATAGTACGCTCGCTTCTCGTTAGCACGTTCGCTTCTCGTTAGCACGCTCGATTCTCGATAGTACGCTCGCTTCTCGTTATTACGCTCGTTTCTCGTTATTAGGCTCGTTTCTCGTTAGTACGCTCGCTTCTCGATAGCACGTTCGTTTCTCGTTAGCACGCTCGCTTCTCGATAGTACGCTCGCTTCTCGTTAGCACGTTCGTTTCTCGTTAGTACGCTCGCTTCTCGTTAGCACGTTCGTTTCTCGTTAGCAGCTCGCTTCTCGTTAGCACGTTCGTTTCTCGTTAGCACGTTCGTTTCTTGTTAGCACGCTCGTTTCTCGATAGTACGCTCGTTTCTCGTTAGCACGTTCGTTTCTCGTTAGCACGCTCGCTTCTCGTTAGCACGTTCGTTTCTCGTTAGCACGCTCGTTTCTCGATAGTACGCTCGTTTCTCGTTAGCACGCTCGCTTTTCGTTAGCACGTTCGTTTCTCGTTAGTACGCTCGTTTCTCGATAGTACGCTCGTTTCTCGTTAGCACGCTCGCTTCTCGTTAGCACGCTCGATTCTCGTTAGTACGCTCGCTTCTCGTTAGCACGCTCGCTTCTCGTTAGCACGCTCGCTTCTCGTTAGTACGCTCGCTTCTCGATAGCACGTTCGTTTCTCGTTAGCACGCTCGCTTCTCGTTAGCACGCTCGCTTCTCGTTAGCACGCTCGCTTCTCGATAGTACGCTCGCTTCTCGTTAGCACGTTCGCTTCTCGTTAGTACGCTCGCTTCTCGTTAGCACGCTCGCTTCTCGTTAGCACGCTCGTTTCTCGTTAGCACGTTCGTTTCTCGTTAGCACGCTCGCTTCTCGTTAGCACGTTCGTTTCTCGTTAGCAATCTCGCTTCTCGTTAGCACGTTCGTTTCTCGTTAGCACGTTCGTTTCTCGTTAGCACGCTCGTTTCTCGTTAGCACGTTCGTTTCTCGTTAGCACGTTCGTTTCTGTTACACGCTCGCTTCTCGTTAGCACGTTCGTTTCTCGTTAGCAATCTCGCCTCTCGTTAGCATGCTCGCTTCTCGTTAGTACGCTCGCATCTCGTTAGTACGCTCGCTTCTCGATAGTACGCTCGTTTCTCGTTAGCACGCTCGCTTCTCGTTAGTACGCTCGCTTCTCGATAGTACGCTCGCTTTTCGATAGCACGTTCGTTTCTCGTTAGCACGCTCGCTTCTCGTTAGCACGCTCGCTTCTCGTTAGCACGCTCGCTTCTCGATAGTACACTCGCTTCTCGTTAGCACGTTCGCTTCTCGTTAGCACGCTCGATTCTCGATAGTACGCTCGCTTCTCGTTATTACGCTCGTTTCTCGTTATTAGGCTCGTTTCTCGTTAGTACGCTCGCTTCTCGATAGCACGTTCGTTTCTCGTTAGCACGCTCGCTTCTCGATAGTACGCTCGCTTCTCGTTAGCACGTTCGTTTCTCGTTAGCACGCTCGCTTCTCGTTAGCACGTTCGTTTCTCGTTAGCACGTTCGTTTCTCGTTAGCAAGTTCGTTTCTCGATAGTACGCTCGCTTCTCGTTAGCACGCTCGCTTCTCGATAGTACGCTCGCTTCTCGTTAGCACGTTCGCTTCTCGTTAGCACGTTCGCTTCTCGTTAGCTCGCTCGCTTCTCGATAGTACGCTCGCTTCTCGTTAGCACGCTCGTTTCTCGTTATTACGCTCGTTTCTCGTTATTACGCTCGTTTCTCGTTAGTACGCTCGCTTCTCGATAGCACGTTCGTTTCTCGTTAGCACGCTCGCTTCTCGATAGTACGCTCGCTTCTCGTTAGCACGTTCGTTTCTCGTTAGCAATCTCGCTTCTCGTTAGCACGTTCGTTTCTCGTTAGCACGTTCGTTTCTTGTTAGCACGCTCGTTTCTCGATAGTACGCTCGTTTCTCGTTAGCACGTTCGTTTCTCGTTAGCACGCTCGCTTCTCGTTAGCACGTTCGTTTCTCGTTAGCACGCTCGTTTCTCGATAGTACGCTCGCTTCTCGTTAGCACGCTCGCTTCTCGTTAGCACGCTCGCTTCTCGTTAGTACGCTCGCTTCTCGATAGCACGTTCGTTTCTCGTTAGCACGCTCGCTTCTCGTTAGCACGTTCGCTTCTCGTTAGCACGCTCGCTTCTCGATAGTACGCTCGCTTCTCGTTAGCACGTTCGCTTCTCGTTAGTACGCTCGCTTCTCGTTAGTACGCTCGTTTCTCGTTAGTACGCTCGCTTCTCGTTAGCACGTTCGTTTCTCGTTAGCACGCTCGCTTCTCGTTAGCACGCTCGCTTCTCGTTAGCACGCTCGTTTCTCGATAGTACGCTCGCTTCTCGTTAGCACGTTCGTTTCTCGTTAGCACGCTCGCTTCTCGTTAGCACGTTCGTTTCTCGTTAGCACGCTCGTTTCTCGTTAGCACGCTCGTTTCTCGTTAGCACGCTCGCTTCTCGTTAGCACGTTCGTTTCTCGTTAGTACGCTCGTTTCTCGATAGTACGCTCGTTTCTCGTTAGCACGCTCGCTTCTCGTTAGCACGCTCGCTTCTCGTTAGTACGCTCGCTTCTCGTTAGCACGTTCGTTTCTCGTTAGCACGCTCGCTTCTCGTTAGCACGTTCGTTTCTCGTAGTACGCTCGCTTCTCGTTAGCACGCTCGCTTCTCGTTAGCACGCTCGCTTCTCGTTAGCACGCTCGCTTCTCGTTAGCACGCTCGCTTCTCGTTAGTACGCTCGCTTCTCGTTAGCACGCTCGCTTCTCGTTAGTACGCTCGTTTCTCGTTAGCACGCTCGCTTCTCGTTAGCACGCTCGCTTCTCGTTAGCACGCTCGCTTCTCGTTAGTACGCTCTCTTCTCGTTAGTACGCTCGTTTCTCGTTGGCAAGCTCGCTTCTCGTTAGCACGCTCACTTCTCGTTATATTTATAATAATAATAATAATAAAGACTTTATTTAACTAGAAACATCAAATAGTACAATGAAACATGTAAACATTGACCAGTAAGACTTTTATGGGAAATAAGATATAAGCTACAAGAACAAATATACATGTATAATTATAATGTATCGCTTTATTAGGTTAATGGTATGTTAGGAGAAGACCTCTATAAGCTATAGCTTTCGGTTCTAATCCTTTGTCATACATGTATGTAAATATTTGTGTAAATTGTACATTTGTATATGTTGTATCATTGTTTGAAATAAACTATGTTTAAACTAACGGTATGTTCTTTGCACCACGTGCTATATGAAGCTTTGAATCACAGGGCCTTGACATTGTATCCATAATCTACTAAAAGCATGTGGATGTCGTGATAACGCAGTTGTAGTGCGTTCGCTTCATGTGCTAAAGGCCAGAAGTTCGAGCCTCCACTATAGCTGTTGTGATTGTGCTCTTAGTCAAGTCATTTAAATTCAACATTGCCTCTTCTCTCTCCCTCGTGGCTATGGATTCCATCACTAACTCAGTTGTATTATTAAGTTAAATTAGCTTATGAGTGAAAGCAGCTGCCACGTCATGCAGAACTTGAATGGTGTTATAGTGTGTGTATTTTACGTTTATTTATCGTCGCTACCGGTTACCCATATGAACGACGCCTCATGAAGAGATTAGTCATTTTAGAGTTTTGGAGGACAGAGTAATGATACAGACAGAGACCCATTCCAGAGTCTCCTCTGGTTCTTTTACGTGCACGGTGTAAAGCACCGACACGAGACCTAGGTTTAAAGTCCCATCTGAAAGACTGTTAAATGTATTAGGGTCAGACGGTGGATCGAACCTGCGATCCCTGGATTACCAGTCTAGCGTGTTACCCAACTACAGATCCGTCTGTTGTTGTTATAGTAATTTCATCTGATGAAGACATATATACTGCCACAGTATTTGTCATATTTTAAAGCGACATTACATCGCAAAAAGCAAATAAAAGCATTTGTTCATGTATAAATGCATTGCTACTACAAATATTTCCGAATACATTCGAACACTAACATTGAATCAATAAACAGTGTTTTTGTGGATTGAAAGTATGATTTCATATAAAGGTCATCCATGCTCCTGAATTGACGTGTGTTTGTCGTCGGAATCAATACTAAGCGCGAGATAATATCGTTTAGAGATAATTTAACTAAGAATAGTCTACAAATAAATAGTCACAAATGTGAGATGTAACGGTAAATCTGTACCATAAATCGTGTTACATTATTGTTACATTATTTTGTTATGTCAACAAACCGCGTATACGACGTTTGTTTATTAGTTGAAATACTCGGTATTTGAGGCAAATATTTGGAAAAAAATTATACCATATAATAGGAAAGTACATTCTGTAGACATTTGTATTTTCACTGATGTAGTGTCGCTTTAATCACATGTAAAATACGGCATTTTAGTTGTATAATGGTACCGTAGCTAAGTTGATTGCTGCGCATGTATGTAGTATATTATACTTTACTCCAATTCCTGCAGATGATGACATATAACTAATGATGATGATAAATGTGATGATGATGATGGGCATTACTTCCACATGGAACCACAATGGGCATTACTACCACAGTGGACATTACTTCCACATATAACCACAATGGGCATTACTTCCACATGGAACCACAATGGGCATTACTACCACAGTGGACATTACTTCCACATATAACCACAATGGGCATTACTTCCACATGGAACCACAATGGGCATTACTACCACATGGACATTACTTCCACATATAACCACAATGGGCATTACTACCACATGGAACCACAATGTGCATTACTACCACATGGAACCACAATGGGCATTACTACCACATGTACATTACATCCACATGGAACCACAATGGGCATTACTTCCACATATAACAACAATGGGCATTACTTCCACATATAACCACAATGGGCATTGCTTCCACATGGAACCACAGTGGGAATTACTTCCACATGGAACCACAATGGACATTACTTCCACATGGAACCACAATGGGCATTACTTCCACATGGAACCACAATGGGCATTACTACAAACAGTGGACATTACTTCCACATATAACCACAATGGGCATTACTTCCACATGGAACCACAATGGGCATTACTACCACATGGAACCACAATGGGCATTACTACCACATGAACATTACCTCCACATGGAACCACAATGGACATTACCTCCACATGGAACCACAATGGGCATTACTTCCACAATGAGCATTAATTCCACATGGAACCACAATGGGCATTACTTCCACATGGAACCATAATGGGCATTACTTCCACATGGAACCACAATGGGCATTACTTCCACATGGAACCACAATGGGCATTACTTCCACATGGAACCACAATGGGCATTACTACCACATGGACATTACCTCCACATGGAACCACAATGGACATTACCTCCACATGGAAACACAATGGGCATTACTTCCACAATGAGCATTAATTCCACATGGAACCACAATGGGCATTACTACCAACGTGGGCATTACTTCCACATGGAACCACAATGGGCATTACTACCAAAGTGGGCATTACTTCCAAGGGCATTACTTCCACATAGAACCACAATGGACTTTACTTCCACAATGAGCATTAATTCCACATGGAACCACAATGGGCATTACTTCCACATGGAACCATAATGTGCATTACTTCCACATGGAACCACAATGGGCATTACTTCCACATGGAACCACAATGGGCATTACTTCCACATGGAACCACAATGGGCATTACTTCCACATGGAACCACAATGGGCATTACTTCCACATGGAACCACAATGGACATTACTACCACAATGGGCATTACTTCCACATATAACCACTATGGGCATTACTTCCACATGGAACCACAATGGGCATTACTTTCACATATAACCACAATGGGAATTACTTCCACATATAACCACAATGACCATTACTTCCACATGGAACCACAATGGGCATTACTACCACATGGAACCACAATGGGCATTACTACCACATGGAACCACAATGGGCATTACTACCACAGTGGACATTACTTCCACATATAACCACAATGGGCATTACTTCCACATGGAACCACAATGGGCATTACTACCACATGGACATTACTTCCACATATAACCACAATGGGCATTACTACCACATGGAACCACAATGGGCATTACTACCACATGGACATTACCTCCACATGGAACCACAATGGGCATTACTACCACAGTGGACATTACTTCCACATATAACCACAATGGGCATTACTGCCACATGGAACCACAATGGGCATTACTTCCACATGGAACCACAATGGGCATATAACCACAATGGGCATTACTTCCACATGGAACCACAATGGGCATTACTACCAAAGTGGGCATTACTTCCACATGGAACCACAATGGGCATTACTTCCACATGGAACCACAATGGGCATTACTTCCACATGGAACCATAATGTACATTACTTCCACATGGAACCACAATGGGCATTACTTCCACATGGAACCACAATGGGCATTACTTCCACATGGAACCACAATGGGCATTACTTCCACATGGAACCACAATGGGCATTACTACCAAAGTGTGCATTACTTCCACATGGAACCACAATGGGCATTACTACCAAAGTGGGCATTACTTCCACATGGAACCACAATGGGCATTACTTCCACATATAACCACAGTGGGCATTACTTCCACATGGAGCCGCAATGGGCATTACTTCCACATGGAACCACAATGGGCATTACTTCCACATATAACCACAATGGACTTTACTTCCACAATGAGCATTAATTCCACATGGAACCACAATGGGCATTACTTCCACATGGAACCACAATGGGCATTACTTCCACATATAACAACAATGGGCATTACTTCCACATATAACCACAATGGGCATTGCTTCCACATGGAACCACAGTGGGCATTACTTCCACATGGAACCACAATGGACATTACTTCCACATGGAACCACAATGGGCATTACTTCCACATGGAACCACAATGGGCATTACTACAAACAGTGGACATTACTTCCACATATAACCACAATGGGCATTACTTCCACATGGAACCACAATGGGCATTACTACCACATGGAACCACAATGGGCATTACTACCACATGGACATTACCTCCACATGGAACCACAATGGACATTACCTCCACATGGAACCACAATGGGCATTACTTCCACAATGAGCATTAATTCCACATGGAACCACAATGGGCATTACTATCAACGTGGGCATTACTTCCACATGGAACCACAATGGGCATTACTTCCAAGGGCATTACTTCCACATAGAACCACAATGGACTTTACTTCCACAATGAGCATTAATTCCACATGGAACCACAATGGGCATTACTTCCACATGGAACCATAATGTGCATTACTTCCACATGGAACCACAATGGGCATTACTTCCACATGGAACCACAATGGGCATTACTTCCACATGTAACAACAATGGGCATTACTTCCACATATAACCACAATGGGCATTACTTCCACATGGAACCACAATGGACATTACTTCCACATGGAACCACAATGGGCATTACTTCCACATGGAACCACAATGGGCATTACTACAAACAGTGGACATTACTTCCACATATAACCACAATGGGCATTACTTCCACATGGAACCACAATGGGCATTACTACCACATGGACATTACCTCCACATGGAACCACAATGGACATTACCTCCACATGGAACCACAATGGGCATTACTTCCACAATGAGCATTAATTCCACATGGAACCACAATGGGCATTACTACCAACGTGGGCATTACTTCCACACGGAACCACAATGGGCATTACTACCAAAGTGGGCATTACTTCCACATGGAACCACAATGGGCATTACTTCCACATATAACCACAGTGGGCATTACTTCCACATGGAGCCGCAATGGGCATTACTTCCACATGGAACCACAATGGGCAATACTTCCACATATAACCACAATGGACTTTACTTCCACAATGAGCATTAATTCCACATGGAACCACAATGGGCATTACTTCCACATGGAACCACAATGGGCATTACTTCCACATATAACAACAATGGGCATTACTTCCACATATAACCACAATGGGCATTGCTTCCACATGGAACCACAGTGGGCATTACTTCCACATGGAACCACAATGGACATTACTTCCACATGGAACCACAATGGGAATTACTTCCACATGGAACCACAATGGGCATTACTACAAACAGTGGACATTACTTCCACATATAACCACAATGGGCATTACTTCCACATGGAACCACAATGGGCATTACTACCACATGGAACCACAATGGGCATTACTACCACATGAACATTACCTCCACATGGAACCACAATGGACATTACCTCCACATGGAACCACAATGGGCATTACTTCCACAATGAGCATTAATTCCACATGGAACCACAATGGGCATTACTACCAACGTGGGCATTACTTCCACATGGAACCACAATGGGCATTACTACCAAAGTGGGCATTACTTCCAAGGGCATTACTTCCACATAGAACCACAATGGACTTTACTTCCACAATGAGCATTAATTCCACATGGAACCACAATGGGCATTACTTCCACATGGAACCATAATGTGCATTACTTCCACATGGAACCACAATGGGCATTACTTCCACATGGAATCACAATGGGCATTACTTTCACATGGAACCACAATGGGCATTACTTCCACATGGAACCACAATGGGCATTACTTCCACATGGAACCACAATGGACATTACTACCACAATGGGCATTACTTCCACATATAACCACAATGGGCATTACTTCCACATGGAACCACAATGGGCATTACTTTCACATATAACCACAATGGGAATTACTTCCACATATAACCACAATGACCATTACTTCCACATGGAACCACAATGGGCATTACTACCACATGGAACCACAATGGGCATTACTACCACATGTACATTACATCCACATGGAACCACAATGGACATTACCTCCATATGGAACCACAATGGGCATTACTACCACATGGACATTACCTCCACATGGAACCACAATGGGCATTACTAGCACAGTGGACATTACTTCCACATATAACCACAATGGGCATTACTGCCACATGGAACCACAATGGGCATTACTTCCACATGGAACCACAATGGGCATATAACCACAATGGGCATTACTTCCACATGGAACCACAATGGGCATTACTACCAAAGTGGGCATTACTTCCACATGGAACCACAATGGGCATTACTTCCACATGGAACCACAATGGGCATTACTTCCACATGGAACCACAATGGGCATTACTTCCACATGGAACCATAATGTACATTACTTCCACATGGAACCACAATGGGCATTACTTCCACATGGAACCACAATGGGCATTACTTCCACATGGAACCACAATGGGCATTACTTCCACATGGAACCACAATGGGCATTACTTCCACATGGAACCACAATGGGCATTACTTCCACATGGAACCACAATGGGCATTACTTCCACATGGAACCACAATGGGCATTACTTCCACATGGAACCACAATGGGCATTACTTCCACATGGAACCACAATGGGCATTACTTCCACATGGAACCACAATGGGCATTACTACCACAATGGGCATTACTTCCACATGGAACCACAATGGGCATTACTTTCACATATAACCACAATGGGAATTACTTCAACATATAACCACAATGGCCATTACTTCCATATGGAACCACAATGGGCATTACTACCACATGGAACCACAATGGGCATTACTACCACATGGAACCACAATGGGCATTACTACCACATGGAACCACAATGGGCATAACTACCACATGGAACCACAATGGACATTACCTCCACATGGAACCACAATGGGCATTACTTCCACAATGAGCATTAATTCCACATGGAACCACAATGGGCATTACTACCAAAGTGGGCATTACTTCCACATGGAACCACATTGGGCATTACTTCCACATGGAACCACAATGGGCATTACTTCCACATATAACCACAATGGGCATTACTTCCACATGGAACCACAATGGGCATTACTTCCACATGGAACCACAATGTGCATTACTACCACAATGGGCATTACTTTCACATATAACCACAATGGGCATTACTTCCACATGGAACCACAATGGGCATTACCACCACAGTGGGCATTAGTTCCACATAGAACCACAATGGGCATTACTTCCACATGGAACCACAATGGGCATTACTACCAAAGTGGGCATTACTTCCACATGGAACCACAATGGGCATTACTACCAAAGTGGGCATTACTTCCACATGGAACCACAATGGGCATTACTTCCACATAGAACCACAGTGGGCATTACTTCCACATGGAGCCGCAATGGGCATTACTTCCACATGGAACCACAATGGACTTTACTTCCACAATGAGCATTAATTCCACATGGAACCACAATGGGCATTACTTCCACATGGAACCACAATGGGCATTACTTCCACATATAACAACAATGGGCATTACTTCCACATATAACCACAATGGGCATTGCTTCCACATGGAACCACAGTGGGCATTACTTCCACATGGAACCACAATGGGCATTACTTCCACATAGAACCACAATGGACTTTACTTCCACAATGAGCATTAATTCCACATGGAACCACAATGGGCATTACTTCCACATGGAACCATAATGTGCATTACTTCCACATGGAACCACAATGGGCATTACTTCCACATGGAACCACAATGGGCATTACTTCCACATGGAACCACAATGGGCATTACTTCCACATGGAACCACAATGGGCTAACCAATATTACTTCCACATATAACCACAATGGGCATTACTTCCACATGGAACCACAATGGGCATTACTTTCACATATAACCACAATGGGAATTACTTCCACATATAACCACAATGACCATTACTTCCACATGGAACCACAATGGGCATTACTACCACATGGAACCACAATGGGCATTACTACCACATGGAACCACAATGGGCATTACTACCACATGTACATTAAATCCACATGGAACCACAATGGACATTACCTCCATATGGAACCACAATGGGCATTACTACCACATGGACATTACCTCCACATGGAACCACAATGGGCATTACTACCACAGTGGACATTACTTCCACATATAACCACAATGGGCATTACTGCCACATGGAACCACAATGGGCATTACTTCCACATGGAACCACAATGGGCATATAACCACAATGGGCATTACTTCCACATGGAACCACAATGGGCATTACTACCAAAGTGGGCATTACTTCCACATGGAACCACAATGGGCATTACTTCCACATGGAACCACAATGGGCATTACTTCCACATGGAACCATAATGTACATTACTTCCACATGGAACCACAATGGGCATTACTTCCACATGGAACCACAATGGGCATTACTTCCACATGGAACCACAATGGGCATTACTTCCACATGGAACCACAATGGTCATTACTTCCACATGGAACCACAATGGGCATTACTTCCACATGGAACCACAATGGGCATTACTTCCACATGGAACCAAAATGGGCATTACTTCCACATGGAACCAAAATGGGCATTACTACCACAATGGGCATTACTTCCACATATAACCACAATGGGCATTACTTCCACATGGAACCACAATGGGCATTACTTTCACATATAACCACAATGGGAATTACTTCCACATATAACCACAATGGCCATTACTTCCATATGGAACCACAATGGGCATTACTACCACATGGAACCACAATGGGCATTACTACCACATGGAACCACAATGGGCATTACTACCACATGGAACCACAATGGGCATTACTACCACATGGAACCACAATGGACATTACCTCCACATGGAACCACAATGGGCATTACTTCCACAATGAGCATTAATTCCACATGGAACCACAATGGGCATTACTACCAAAGTGGGCATTACTTCCACATGGAACCACAATGGGCATTACTTCCACATGGAACCACAATGGGCATTACTTCCACATAGAACCACAATGGGCATTACTTCCACATGGAACCACAATGGGCATTACTACCAAAGTGGGCATTACTTCCACATGGAACCACAATGGGCATTACTACCAAAGTGGGCATTACTTCCACATGGAACCACAATGGACATTACTTCCACATAGAACCACAGTGGGCATTACTTCCACATGGAGCCGCAATGGGCATTACTTCCACATGGAACCACAATGGGCATTACTTCCACATATAACCACAATGGACTTTACTTCCACAATGAGCATTAATTCCACATGGAACCACAATGGGCATTACTTCCACATATAACAACAATGGGCATTACTTCCACATATAACCACAATGGGCATTGCTTCCACATGGAACCACAGTGGGCATTACTTCCACATGGAACCACAATGGACATTACTTCCACATGGAACCACAATGGGCATTACTTCCACATGGAACCACAATGGGCATTACTACAAACAGTGGACATTACTTCCACATATAACCACAATGGGCATTACTTCCACATGGAACCACAATGGGCATTACTACCACATGGAACCACAATGGGCATTACTACCACATGGACATTACCTCCACATGGAACCACAATGGACATTACCTCCACATGGAACCACAATGGGCATTACTTCCACAATGAGCATTAATTCCACATGGAACCACAATGGGCATTACTACCAACGTGGGCATTACTTCCACATGGAACCACAATGGGCATTACTACCAAAGTGGGCATTACTTCCAAGGGCATTACTTCCACATAGAACCACAATGGACTTTACTTCCACAATGAGCATTAATTCCACATGGAACCACAATGGGCATTATTTCCACATGGAACCATAATGTGCATTACTTCCACATGGAACCACAATGGGCATTACTTCCACATGGAACCACAATGGGCATTACTTCCACATGGAACCACAATGGGCATTACTTCCACATGGAACCACAATGGACATTACTTCCACATATAACCACAATGGGCATTACTTCCACATGGAACCACAATGGGTATTACTTTCACATATAACCACAATGGGAATTACTTCCACATATAACCACAATGACCATTACTTCCACATGGAACCACAATGGGCATTACTACCACATGGAACCACAATGGGCATTACTACCACATGGAACCACAATGGGCATTACTACCACATGTACATTACATCCACATGGAACCACAATGGACATTACCTCCATATGGAACCACAATGGGCATTACTTCCACAATGAGCATTAATTCCACATGGAACCACAATGGGCATTACTAATAAAGTGGGCATTACTTTCACATGGAACCACAATGGGCATTACTTCCACATGGAACCACAATGGGCATTACTTCCACATATAACCACAATGGGCATTACTTCCACATGGAACCACAATGGGCATTACTTCCACATGGAACCACAATGGGCATTACTTTCACATATAACCACAATGGGCATTACTTCCACATGGAACCACAATGGGCATTACTACCACAGTGGGCATTAGCTCCACATAGAACCACAATGGGCATTACTTCCACATGGAACCACAATGGGCATTACTACCAAATTGGGCATTACTTCCACATGGAACCACAATGGGCATTACTACCAAAGTGGGCATTACTTCCACATGGAACCACAATGGGCATTACTTCCACATGGAACCACAATGGGCAATACTTCCACATATAACCACAATGGACTTTACTTCCACAATGAGCATTAATTCCACATGGAACCACAATGGGCATTACTTCCACATGGAACCACAATGGGCATTACTTCCACATATAACAATGGGCATTACTTCCACATATAACCACAATGGGCATTGCTTCCACATGGAACCACAGTGGGCATTACTTCCACATGGAACCACAATGGACATTACTTCCACATGGAACCACAATGGGCATTACTTCCACATGGAACCACAATGGGCATTACTACAAACAGTGGACATTACTTCCACATATAACCACAATGGGCATTACTTCCACATGGAACCACAATGGGCATTACTACCACATGGAACCACAATGGGCATTACTACCACATGAACATTACCTCCACATGGAACCACAATGGACATTACCTCCACATGGAACCACAATGGGCATTACTTCCACAATGAGCATTAATTCCACATGGAACCACAATGGGCATTACTACCAACGTGGGCATTACTTCCACATGGAACCACAATGGGCATTACTACCAAAGTGGGCATTACTTCCAAGGGCATTACTTCCACATAGAACCACAATGGACTTTACTTCCACAATGAGCATTAATTCCACATGGAACCACAATGGGCATTACTTCCACATGGAACCATAATGTGCATTACTTCCACATGGAACCACAATGGGCATTACTTCCACATGGAACCACAATGGGCATTACTTCCACATGGAACCACAATGGGCATTACTTCCACATGGAACCACAATGGGCATTACTTCCACATGGAACCACAATGGACATTACTACCACAATGGGCATTACTTCCACATATAACCACAATGGGCATTACTTCCACATGGAACCACAATGGGCATTACTTTCACATATAACCACAATGGGAATTACTTCCACATATAACCACAATGACCATTACTTCCACATGGAACCACAATGGGCATTACTACCACATGGAACCACAATGGGCATTACTACCACATGGAACCACAATGGGCATTACTACCACAGTGGACATTACTTCCACATATAACCACAATGGGCATTACTGCCACATGGAACCACAATGGGCATTACTTCCACATGGAACCACAATGGGCATATAACCACAATGGGCATTACTTCCACATGGAACCACAATGGGCATTACTACCAAAGTGGGCATTACTTCCACATGGAACCACAATGGGCATTACTTCCACATGGAACCACAATGGGCATTACTTCCACATGGAACCACAATGGGCATTACTTCCACATGGAACCACAATGGGCATTACTTCCACATGGAACCACAATGGGCATTACTTCCACATGGAACCACAATGGGCATTACTTCCACATGGAACCACAATGGGCATTACTTCCACATATAACCACAATGGGCATTACTTCCACATGGAACCACAATGGGCATTACTTTCACATATAACCACAATGGGAATTACTTCCACATATAACCACAATGGCCATTACTTCCATATGGAACCACAATGGGCATTACTACCACATGGAACCACAATGGGCATTACTACCACATGGAACCACAATGGGCATTACTACCACATGGAACCACAATGGGCATTACTACCACATGTACATTACCTCCACATGGAACCACAATGGGCATTACTTCCACAATGAGCATTAATTCCACATGGAACCACAATGGGCATTACTACCAAAGTGGGCATTACTTCCACATGGAACCACAATGGGCATTACTTCCACATGGAACCACAATGGGCATTACTTCCACATATAACCACAATGGGCATTACTTCCACATGGAACCACAATGGGCATTACTTCCACATGGAACCACAATGTGCATTACTACCACAATGGGCATTACTTTCACATATAACCACAATGGGCATTACTTCCACATGGAACCACAATGGGCATTACCACCACAGTGGGCATTAGTTCCACATAGAACCACAATGGGCATTACTTCCACATGGAACCACAATGGGCATTACTACCAAAGTGGGCATTACTTCCACATGGAACCACAATGGGCATTACTACCAAAGTGGGCATTACTTCCACATGGAACCACAATGGGCATTACTTCCACATATAACCACAATGGACTTTACTTCCACAATGAGCATTAATTCCACATGGAACCACAATGGGCATTACTTCCACATGGAACCACAATGGGCATTACTTCCACATATAACAACAATGGGCATTACTTCCACATATAACCACAATGGGCATTGCTTCCACATGGAACCACAGTGGGCATTACTTCCACATGGAACCACAATGGACATTACTTCCACATGGAACCACAATGGGCATTACTTCCACATGGAACCACAATGGGCATTACTACAAACAGTGGACATTACTTCCACATATAACCACAATGGGCATTACTTCCACATGGAACCACAATGGGCATTACTACCACATGGAACCACAATGGGCATTACTACCACATGGACATTACCTCCACATGGAACCACAATGGACATTACCTCCACATGGAACCACAATGGGCATTACTTCCACAATGAGCATTAATTCCACATGGAACCACAATGGGCATTACTACCAACGTGGGCATTACTTCCACATGGAACCACAATGGGCATTACTACCAAAGTGGGCATTACTTCCAAGGGCATTACTTCCACATAGAACCACAATGGACTTTACTTCCACAATGAGCATTAATTCCACATGGAACCACAATGGGCATTACTTCCACATGGAACCATAATGTGCATTACTTCCACATGGAACCACAATGGGCATTACTTCCACATGGAACCACAATGGGCATTACTTCCACATGGAACCACAATGGGCATTACTTCCACATGGAACCACAATGGACATTACTTCCACATATAACCACAATGGGCATTACTTCCACATGGAACCACAATGGGCATTACTTTCACATATAACCACAATGGGAATTACTTCCACATATAACCACAATGACCATTACTTCCACATGGAACCACAATGGGCATTACTACCACATGGAACCACAATGGGCATTACTACCACATGGAACCACAATGGGCATTACTACCACATGTACATTACATCCACATGGAACCACAATGGACATTACCTCCATATGGAACCACAATGGGCATTACTTCCACAATGGCATTAATTCCACATGGAACCACAATGGGCATTACTAATAAAGTGGGCATTACTTTCACATGGAACCACAATGGGCATTACTTCCACATGGAACCACAATGGGCATTACTTCCACATATAACCACAATGGGCATTACTTCCACATGGAACCACAATGGGCATTACTTCCACATGGAACCACAATGGGCATTACTAATAAAGTGGGCATTACTTTCACATGGAACCACAATGGGCATTACTTCCACATGGAACCACAATGGGCATTACTTCCACATATACCACAATGGGCATTACTTCCACATGGAACCACAATGGGCATTACTTCCACATGGAACCACAATGGGCATTACTTTCACATATAACCACAATGGGCATTACTTCCACATGGAACCACAATGGGCATTACTACCACAGTGGGCATTAGTTCCACATAGAACCACAATGGGCATTACTTCCACATGGAACCACAATGGGCATTACTACCAAATTGGGCATTACTTCTACATGGAACCACAATGGGCATTACAACCATAGTGGGCATTACTTCCACATGGAACCACAATGGGCATTACTTCCACATGGAACCACAATGGGCATTACTTCCACATATAACCACAATGGACTTTACTTCCACAATGAGCATTAATTCCACATGGAACCACAATGGGCATTACTTCCACATGGAACCACAATGGGCATTGCTTCCACATGGAACCACAGTGGGCATTACTTCCACATTGAACCACAATGGACATTACTTCCACATGGAACCACAATGGGCATTACTTCCACATGGAACCACAATGGGCATTACTACAAACAGTGGACATTACTTCCACATATAACCACAATGGGCATTACTTCCACATGGAACCACAATGTGCATTACTACCACATGGAACCACAATGGGCATTACTACCACATGAACATTACCTCCACATGGAACCACAATGGACATTACCTCCACATGGAACCACAATGGGCATTACTTCCACAATGAGCATTAATTCCACATGGAACCACAATGGGCATTACTACCAACGTGGGCATTACTTCCACATGGAACCACAATGGGCATTACTACCAAAGTGGGCATTACTTCCAAGGGCATTACTTCCACATAGAACCACAATGGACTTTACTTCCACAATGTGCATTACTTCCACATGGAACCATAATGTGCATTACTTCCACATGGAACCACAATGGGCATTACTTCCACATGGAACCACAATGGGCATTACTTCCACATGGAACCACAATGGACATTACTACCACAATGGGCATTACTTCCACATATAACCACAATGGGCATTACTTCCACATGGAACCACAATGGGCATTACTTTCACATATAACCACAATGGGAATTACTTCCACATATAACCACAATGACCATTACTTCCACATGGAACCACAATGGGCATTACTACCACATGGAACCACAATGGGCATTACTACCACATGGAACCACAATGGGCATTACTACCACATGGACATTACCTCCACATGGAACCACAATGGGCATTACTACCACAGTGGACATTACTTCCACATATAACCACAATGGGCATTACTGCCACATGGAACCACAATGGGCATTACTTCCACATGGAACCACAATGGGCATATAACCACAATGGGCATTACTTCCACATGGAACCACAATGTGCATTACTACCACAATGGGCATTACTTTCACATATAACCACAATGGGCATTACTTCCACATGGAACCACAATGGACATTACCACCACAGTGGGCATTAGTTCCACATAGAACCACAATGGGCATTACTTCCACATGGAACCACAATGGGCATTACTACCAAGTGGGCATTACTTCCACATGGAACCACAATGGGCATT